>JAMXBB010000007.1:76907357-77077221 GCA_024138015.1 Lumnitzera littorea
ACTTTAAATACAAATCTATATATATAATTTCATAATGATATAAAGAGTAGATGAAACCCTAATGTTTTTGTAACTCTTACGAAAATGAAATCTAGACTTTATATACATATAAGGTCTCTCAATGAATAAAGCATTAATGATATAGGCTTTCTATAGTAGCGTTAATACAGGTAAGTTGGGATCATGACTTTACCTCTTGTTGAGATACCATATCAAAATATTTGGAGAATTACGAGTAATTTTGCTTGTAGTTATAAATTAGTTGTCTATGTACATCCTATATGTGTGATTGGTATTCAATTTGTGATAAGAGTTAAACTCCTTGGCATGCTGTTTTACATGATATCATAGTTTTCTGTTGTGTAAACTTGTTTGGCCACCCCTAAAGGGATCTAATAGTAATTTGACTGCTAACTTAATTGAACATGTATAACAATCGTTAGGGGAACGATTAAGATTGTCAGACCAAATACTGACTCTCTTCAATGAGAATAGCTGAAATAATCATTTTCTCATCCTTAGTCGAATTAAGAGATAGGTAAGGAGGTCAAGAAAAAGGTGGGGACCGTAGTTCGAAGGTGATCATGGGACGAGGGTGTGCTCCATTGCACAAGCTTAGATTTGGTTTGATTTTGACTCATGGTAAACTCCTCGATCCAAGTTGAAGCAGATGCAATTTCTCTAACCTCATAATGGATTGGATAACATTGTGTAATGTTTCAAATGATTGATTGCATTACATTTTATTATAATTAATAACCTTGTTTATGATTGTATGGTACTATTTTGACTTCATCCCACTTATTGAGATAGTTATGCTCATATCCCAATAGGCTCTTTTGCAGGTGACGAATGAAAGTATAAGATGTACAGATATCACTACCCCCAAGTTATTGCACAATTGGCTAGAAAAGTGAGGAAAGGAGAATCTACTAGATCTAGGCTTTTGGTTTTTCTTTTTGGTTTTAAGGAAACTAACTGGGAATTCCTTAGGAAGTCCACTAGTTTCCTATCTTATTGTAAATAAACTTTAAGACCTATGGCTTTTGTAAACTATTAGTATAAATTATAACTCTATATGTGAAATACTTATATAAGCACTGTTGTATTATTGGACAACAAGTCATCTCGAACAGGTATTTTTGAAAAGCTATATTACAAATTTGATTATTGGCAAGTGTCAGATTGAATGCTTCAAGCTGGTTAAGTCATATACGCTTTGTATAGACAGTATCTACGATAGTAGCTATGAGGTCAGCTTCTATCTTAGGTTATTTTACATAGTGGAACTGTTATGACTTCTGTTGTTTGAGGTGTGACATAATTCTTACAAAAATAAAGAAATAATAGCCAAAGCATCGTTAGTCTTAGTATAAGGCACAAAGTATGCCATTTTACTAAATCTATCTATGACAACCATTACCGAATCTTTACCTTAAGGAGTTTGAGGTAAACCAAGGATAAAGTCCATACTTACATCAACCAATGGTCTCGTTGAGACTTATAGAGCCATCTCTCTCTCTTATTTAACTCAACTCTTTGTGTTCTTACAAGTCTCGCCTCATCTTAGGTTAATAGAACCTTGTATTCAATAGCTCAAATGTCCTTTTCTCTCCCAAGTGCCTAAAAAGTCCCTTACTATGAGCTTCTCTCACTAACAGCTGTCTCACAAAACAAGTTGGTCTACATAGCTTGCCACCTCAAAACAGATATCCTTCCTTTACATGATATTCATCTATTATCGTCCCTTCTACACAGTATCCATATATAAGACCAAAATGAAGGTCAAGTGGATACTATTCCTTAATACTCATAAACCCTAAAAGTCTGGTCTACAGCTCAATTAAAAGTGTACATCTCCTTAATAACGCATTAGCGATCATGTTGGCCTTACCTTACTTACACTTGATGATAAAATTAAATCCTTCTAGGAACTCTACCTATCAAACTTGGCGCTTAGAGAGCTTCGATTGGCTCCACAAGTATCTCAAGGATTCATGGTCGGTGTATATAACAAATTCTTTTAGCAGGACATAATGTTGCCATACATGAAGAGCTCAGATCAATTCCAAGAGTTCTTTGCCATACATGGAGTAGTTTAGTTGTGCCCCTTTGAGCTTCTCACTATGATAAGTAACCGATCGACCTGATACGTCACATTCGAGCTCAAATACTTTCTCGAAGTTGGGCAAAGCTAAGATTGGGGTAGAGGTTAATTGTTCTTTCACCTCGCCAAAGCTTCTCTCCTCCTCTCTCTACTTGAACCCTACATTCTTCTTTGTCAACTCAGTAAGGGGTATAACTATTGAACTAAAACCTTGAATAAATTTGCGATAAAAGAAAGCTAATCCATATAAGCTTCTCACCTCAATGCAAGAAGATGAGGTTGGCCACTTAATAATGGCTGAAACTTTCTCCTCATTAACTCTCAATCCTTTTCTACTTATGACATATCCAAGGAAGATTACTTCGTCTTAGCAAAAACAACACTACTTCAAATTTTCAAACAACTTCTCTTCTCAAAGAACATTAAAAATAGCTCAAAGATGATCAATATGATGTAGCAAATTAACATCATAGATAAGGATGTCATCAAAGTAAACTACAACACATATTCCAATCAAATCTCTTAAAACATGATTCATTAGTCACATGAAAGTACTTGAGGTGTCTAATAACCTAAACAGCATCATAATCCATTCATACAAACCATGTCAGGTTTTTAATGCAATTTTTCACTGATCCCCTTATCTCATATGAATCTGGTAGTAACCTAAATTTAGGTCAATGTTGTTAAAGACTATAGTACCACTCAATTCGTCTAACATATCATCCAACCTTAGAATGGGGTACTTGTACTTGATTGTGATTTTAGTCATGGCTCTACTATCCACACACATTTACTAAGTACTGTCCTTCTTCAACAAAAGCAATGCAAGCACAACACAAGGGCTGAGACTCTCCCTTAAATATCCCTTCTCCAATAGTTTATTGACTTATTTTTGGAGCTCGGTTGGTTTCTTGGGATTCATCCAATAAGCAAGGTTGTTCAATAGGGCAATACTAAGTATTAAGTCAATATAATGTTCAATTCTACGAAAAGGGGGCAATCCTTTAGGTAATTGCTTGAAAAACAAGTTGGCATATTCATCCAACAATTCTTGGATCTCCTTAGGTAGCTAAACTTGCTCTCTCAACTCTAGTAATCTGCAAACAAATAAGAAGGTCAGCATATCAAACTTAATAGCTGCTCGGAGCTCAGAATGGCTAAGAACTAAGGCCTTCTTAGATCCTCAAGCTAATTTTACCTATAGTTTACCCACCCAGTTAGGGGTCATGGGGTTCAAGGTGATCCTTCTCCTTTCCTTTTCAAAGACATATGTGTTCCTAAACCCATCATGGATGACTCTGTAGTCAAACAGCCAAGGTCATCCCAATAGCAAATAGGATGCACACGTAGGTAAGCACATCATAGAGAATCTCATCAAATAGTTCCCAATTGAGATGGGCAACAATACGTGCTGAGCAACATGCAGGGCTCCTTTTTCATTCAACCAGTGCAGCTTGTATGGCTCTAGGTATGATAAGGTTAGCAATTTAAGCCTTTACACTAGGTTAGTAGATACGATATTGGTGTAAATCCTACTATCCATAATGAGTGCACGTACTTGCTCGTTCACCTTATATGTACTATGGAGCAAGTACTCGCGTTGCTCCTCCTTAGAAGGGGTTTCAATGCTTAAGGCTTGTCGGACTACTAAGGTCAACTTGTCTAAGTCATTAACATATACTTCTTCCTCAATAAGCTCTTTGTCTTCCACAACATCTTCCTTTGATTTAGCCTTCTCTTTGGGTTCTTCATCAGTGCTATTTACTTTTATCTTCAAAGCATCTCTTTTGATGATCATAGTCTATCTGTTCAAACATTGGGCAGCTATGTGACCAAAACCTTAACACTTGAAATACTTAATCTAGCTTGTCTTCCTTCCAAAGCCTTATCCTTTCTCAAATGTTCTCTTGGGCATCTCTAGGTCAACAAAGTGACCCTTCTATTCGATCACAACATCAATTCTCTTACTAGACTCAATACTCTATAAGGGTTAGTTACCACTATGGGTAAGTCGACTTTCGTAAATAGGCCTACTCATTAGAGGTCGAGTTAACCTAATCTTTCTCTATCTTTCCACATGTTAAGCTACTCTTATAGCCTTATCAAAAGTCACAAAATGTTGTAGCTCTACCACATCTTGAATTACTGCTCTCAATCTAGTCAAAAACTTAGAAAGTATCTAGGCTGATGGCTCATTAACTTCATAATGAATCATGAGCATTTGGAATTTTTGTACATATTCACAAAAAATGTAGCTTCCTTGCCTTAGCTCTTGAAACCAAGCAAAAGTATCTTGCAGGTAGGTATTTAGTACAAATCTAGCTTTAAGAACTCTCTTCATCTAGGGCCAAGTCTTCATATTGATAGTAATCAAAGACTCTTTCCACCTTCTCTTACTAGTCAAGATACTCGTCCGCATCTCTAGTGCTATTAAAGCTAGAAACTTGAAGTTTGACATGATCAATAGCTTATGGTGCGCGAGCTCACTCTTCTACTTCAATGAACTCTTCTTCATCCTCTTTAACCATCTCACTCAAGTCAACTCTTCTTCACACACGTCCTCCTACTCTTCTACCTTGACTTTATCGAGCCAGGGGTTTTCCTCATATAGGGTAGACATCATAAGGAGCTCCTCCAACTTCGATAACAACTTAGGGGGTATTTTGGATGGTCTCAATAGGTTAAGAGGCTAATGCATGAACAGCTTTGGTTAAGTTGACTATTAGGTTAGCCATTTAATTAAATCAGTCATCAGTACTTTCTAGGGGTATTTTAGGGTTGCCAGCTACGGTAGATAACTCCATTATTATCATTTCCAAAACCAACATTGACACTTGAATTGTTCATCCCACTTGTCCTTATGCTTATAGCAAATAGATAACACTTATGGTGCAAACTGTGACCAAGAACAGACAAGGCCGATCGTTGGGTGAGTCCAAGCTTATAGAAAGCTCGAAAAAGGGATAATAAGGAAAGGTACGAAAAAAGTGATAAAGGCGAATAGAGTAGTAAGCAAAAACCCACAAACAGTTCTAGAGGATATGATGCACCAAATTCAATATGACACACAAATTGATCCGATGAGATTACTCACCACCTAATCTTGCTTAAGGGAAATGATAAGAATGATGCCGAGAGTAAACAAGTAGTGTTTACGCAAGGAAGAAAATAGTCAAGTGTACTGAAGGTAATTTAATTATGTTGCAACTATAAGTACAAGAGTATTTATATCCACAAACTAGGGCAACTTGCCTAGAAGGAAAAAGATAAAAAGGACATTTCCTAAAGGGGCAATGTACATGTTACAAAGGGGCAAAAATGAATATATAAGGAAAATAATCATTACTGCTACAGATTCTACATGTAATACTGTATAGGTAGTGATGCAGCATTGGCGGGGTTGTTAGGAGATGCGAACAAAAAGTACGGACAAATGGACTTGTCTAAGTAAGGATGGCTTAATCAATCCAGATTCTCTCTCTCGGCTTCTCGACAAGGATGATGCAAAGTGATTAAGCGACTTAGCAATAGAGAGTAATCGTTAACTCAATATGCTACAGAATAAAGGGTGGTCATATAGTACGGCATTAGAGGTGACTCGGTAAGTAAGTATTTGGCCTCGGCAAGGGTTAGTTGGAACATGAAGATTCGTTGTGCTAGCCCTTCTAGTCCTCGGGCTCAACTACGAGTCAAGAGCCCCGTAGCTTGATTCCCATCATTCCCTCTAGGTTGTTTTGGATTTGAGATCAAATCCGAATGGTGTTCTCTCAGTCCTTTGTCAAAGTGATATGGACTAAGGTTGGCAATGTTGAAGGAGTCAAAAACCCCATAGTCCTTAGGTAGCTTTAACTTGTAGGCGTTGTCACTGATTTTCTGGAGGATTTTGTAAGGTCCTTTCGCTCATGCAGATAAATTGTTCTTCCTTTTGTTAGAAAACCACTCCTTACTAAGGTATAGCCATACCAAGTCTCCCGGCTGAAATTGTTTGGTCGACCAACCCTTGACCTTTTCATGCATTCTTCTGGTAGCCTAATCGATATACTGAGTAATCTTGTCATAGATGTGCTAAAGGGATTGTGCTCCGACCAAGGCATCAGATTCCTCTTGAGCGTATACGGGTATAAGGGCATGGTCGAAGGACAACTTAGGATTGAATCCATATACTACTTCAAAGTGAGTCTACTTAGTGGTATCATATGCGATTCAATTATAAGCAAACTCGACCACTGGTAGACAAATGTCCCAATCAGCCAAGTTCTTGCCTACTGCAACTTAGAGTAGTGAACCTAAAGTATGATTAACCACCTCTGTTTGGCCATTAATTTGGGAGTGACATGAGGTGCGAAAGAGTAATTTAGTTCCTAGCTGACGTTATAGGGTTCTCTAGAAATGGCTCAAGAACTTCGACTCTCTGTCAGAGACTACACTTCTCGGCACGCTGTATATCCGTATAACCTCCTATAAGACAAGAGAAACAATAGCCGAAGCGTCGTTAGTTTTGGTGTAGGGCACAAAGTGTGCCATCTTACTGAATCAATCCATGATGACCATTATAAAATCTTTTCCCCGGGCAATTCTTGGCAATCCAAAAACAAAGTCCATGCTTAATTCAATCTACGGCCTAGTTGAGACAGGTAAGGGCATTGCTTTCCCTTATTCGGCTCGACGCTTAGCCTTTTTGCACACAGCACGGTTTTCGACCACTCGGTATACATCTCTTCACATTCTTGGCCAAAAAAATCGGCCATTCAATAGTTCACAAGTTCTCCTTTCTCCAAAGCATTTGGAGAGTCTACCACTGTAGGCTTCTCTGATTAATAATTCTCATAAGGAATAAGTTGGCACACACAGTTTCCCCCCTCGGAACAAATAGCCATCCTCCACATAATACTCGTCCACTGTCCTCCCATCTACACATCGCAAAATTATTAGTCCAAAGTGTAGATTCTCGGAGTACTATTCTTTGAGACTCGCAAAACCAAACAATTTAGTCTGCAATTCTGATAAGAGTGCAAGCTTCCTCAAAAGAGCATATGCCTCCTTAAAAGAGCATCTGCAACTACTTGCTCTTTCCTTACTTGTATTTGATCAAAAAAGTGAATCCCTCAAGGAATTCAACCCATCTCGCCTGCCACTTGGATAGTTTGGTCTGACTTTAGAGATACCGCAGTGATTCATGGTCAGTATATATGACAAATTCTCTTTGCAGTAGTTAGTGATACCACGCTTATAGTGCTCGGATTAATGCTAAGAGCTCTTTGTCATAAACGAAGTAATTTAATTGGGGTCCTCAGTGCTTCTCACTGTAGAAGGCAATTGGTTAGCCTTCCTGCATTAGGACAGCGCCTATTCCAATACCTAACATGTCGCACTCTAGCTCAAAAATTTTGTCGAAATTAAGGAGCACTAATACCAAGGCAAAGGTCAACTTCTTCTTTATCTCGGCAAAACTCCTCTCCTCCCTTTCTCCCGGTCAGTAGTTAGTGTTTTTCTTCGTTAATTCAGTAAGGGGTGCAGCGAAGGTACTGAAGTTCCTAATGAACCTTCAGTAAAACAAAGCCTGTCTATGGAAACTTCTCACGTCAGCGCAAGTAGTAGGGGTCGGCCATTCAACAATTGCTCGAATCTTCTCATCATCAACTTGCAAGCCTCTTCCACTGACTACATAGCCCAAGAATACCACTTCCTCCTGGTAAAAGCAATATTTCTTTAAGTTACCGAATAATCTCTTAGCATGGAGAATATCCAAGACTGCTCTGATATGTTCACAATGACTTAGTATGTCGGTATTGTAGATTGGGATGTCATTAAAGTACACTACGATATACTTCCCGATGAGATGTCTTAGCACATGGTTCGTAAGCCTCATGAAGGTGCTCAAAGCATTTGACAAGCCAAAAGGCATGACCATCCACTCGTAAAGTCCATGTTAAGTCTTGAACGCAGTCTTCCACTCGTCTCCTAGCCTCATACGGATTTGATGGTAGCCAGACTTGAGATCAATCTTGCTGAAAATTTTAGCTTCACTCAGTTCATCCAACATATGTTCAGCCTCGAGATTAGATACCTGTATTTGATTGTGATTTTGTTTATGGCTCGACTGTCAACACACATCCACCAAGTTCCATCCTTCTTTGGCACTAAAAGTGCAGGTACAACACAAGGGCTAAGATTCTCTCTCACGTATCCTCTTTCCAACAACTCATTGACTTGATGTTAAAGCTCAGAAGCTTGCTTAGGATTTATGCGATATGCTGGCTTGTTCGATAGTGCAGCGCTGGGTACTAAGTCCATGCAGTGCTCTATACCTCAAGTTGGGGACAACCCTTCAGGTAATTGTTCTAGGAATAGGTCAGCATATTCATCCAACAGTTCCCTCACCTCCTAGGGTAAATCATCTCGCTCCTTCATTTCCAATAGTCACCTGACCAATAGGAGGGTTGTCTCATTAGCATTAATGGCCTATTGAAGTTCAGCTCTACTCGAGCATGAAGGTATTCTTGTAACCGTCATGGATGACTCTCCTATTAAACAACCATGATCTTCCTAACAACATGTAGGAAGCGTACATGGGCAGTACGTTGCAGAAAATCTAGTCGGAGTAATTGTCGATAATGATCGGCAGCAGTATTTGCCGAGTGACGTGTAATACGCCCTTCTCACTCAACCAGTGCAACTAGTATGGCTTTGGATGTGCAACAATCGGCAACCTTAGTTTTGAGATTAAGTCAGTTGACGCCATATTAGTGTAGCTTCCATTGTCCACGATGAGGGTGCATGTCTGTTCATTCACCTTACAAGTCATATGAAATAAGTTCTCTCTCTACTCCTCCTCTTATGAGGGTCTTACACTCGTATTGCGTTTGACAACCATGAGTAGCTAGTCCAAGTCTTCAACATATACGTCTTCCTCAATCAACTCTTTTTCAGCATTGTCCTTCTCAACAGGAACCTCATCATCCTCGAGTTCCTCATCCATATTCTTTACGTCTAACTTCAGGTTGTCTCCCTTGATGACCATCGTCTTTTGGTTTAAGCACTGAGCAGCCATATGTTTGAACCCCTAGCACTTGAAACATTTGATCCGGCCGGTCTTCCTACCAAATCCTTGCCCTTTCTTAAACATTCAGGTCGGTATTGCATCTTCAAGTCGAATTTTTTGCTCAACTCTGACATCAACCCTTTTGCTCAACTCGGCACTCAATAAAGTACGATTACTTACCTGTCCTGGTCGGCTAGTCTGCATTCGAGTCATTGCTCGGCTTCCTCTTTGCCTCTTTATACACTGGGCAATCCTAACAGCTTCATCCATCATGTCAAATCATTGGAGTTCTACAATGTCTCGGATGTCTCCTCTTAACCTACTAACAAATCTTGAAATTGTTCGGGCTAATGGTTTCTCCACTTCACATCGTATCATAAGCATTTGAAATTCTTCAACGTACTCATCAATAATTCAGCCTACTTATCTCAACTACTGAAGCTAAGTGAAAGTATCTTAGAGATATGTTTCCAGCATGAACATGTTTCTGAGCACTCTCTTCATCTCAAGCCAAGTATTAATCTCTCAGTATCTCTTTCTCCTTCTCATAGCCTGAAGGTTCTTCCATCACATGGTAGCATATCCGGAAAATTCAACAGCAACAGTCCTCACATTCTTGTAATCCTCATACTAGTAATAATTAAACACACACTCTACCTTCTCTTCCCAATCCAAATACTCGTCAGTATTCCCAAATCCATTAAAACTCAAAATCTGAAGCTTCACATGATCGAATACTTTAGGGTCTCGTACACGCTCCTCTTCAAAATATTCTTCTTCCTCATCATCAAGCTCTCTCATGTTTATGCTTCGCCTTACTCGTTCGCCAACCCTTCTACCTTGAAATGGTTGAGCTAAGTTCTAACCTCTAACAATGTGATCTCTATGATTTCACCATTAATTTGGTGAAATCATAGAGAAAAAAGGAGGAAAAATGGCTTGAAACAAGGCTATTAAAAAAGGAAGTCGTGATGGGTAAGATAGGGTCTACTGGTGACTAGCATGCCCAATAAGAATGCACCACATGGCCCCTTAATGTGAAGCAAAAAATAAAAGGTGCATTGTGCCTACACTTGGAATTGATCCCTTGACCTCTTGAATGTTCATGTGTGCTCTTTTCATCAAGTCGTTGGCTTATGCCTTATCCATGTATGTAATCAAATTGTATATATGGACTAAGTCAACCTAGGCTTGATTTAAATCTAAGTTCAGACCCAATATTCTCTTTGTTTAATTAAAGCCTAATAGTATACTAAAGCTATTTTAAATTATCTACTTCTTCTTTCTTTTCTTTTCTTTTCTTTTTTTTTTTTTTTGTATTTTGTAAATTATGACTCTTTTTCCCTATTCTAAAAAATATCTAAAAATTATAGGGTATCCATAATAGCTTATCATCTTGGTATCAAAGCGGAAGTTCATTTGGGTAAGCCACTATTGTGTTAAGTTCCTGCATTGTTACATTGGTTGTTATTTATGTTTGAAGCATGTTGAGTAGTAAAGTAACTGTTAGTGTTTGAGTGAGTAGTGGTTTCACTTTACTGTAATAGTAGTTGTGCAATGCTCTATTCTACTTTGTTTTGAGTTGTGAAAAGTAGAGCAAGTAGTAGCTTTGTGTTTCTCTATGAAGATTGACCTAGTTAGCTATAGTGTTGAGCTATAGTAAGAAGCATTGGTTTCTGTTTGAAGAAAGTTTATCATGTTTTGTGTAGTTGGTGTATTGACTACTTAAGGATTATGAGTGTGATGTTGTTTGGGAGATACAAGTTGATGGGAATCAAGCTACAGGACCCCTAACCTACAGCCAAGCTTGAGGACTAAAAGGGCTGGCATGATGAATCTTCATGTTCCAACCAACCCCTGCTGAGGTTGAATTCTTACTTGTCGAGTCACCTTTAATGCCATGCCGTATGATCGCTTTTTATTCTGTGGCATGCCAAGTTGACGATTACTTTCTATTGCTAAGCCACCTAATCACTCAGCATCATCCTTGCCGAGAAGTCGAGAGAGAGAATTTGGACTGATTAAGCCATCTCTACTTAGACAAGCTGATATGTCCGTACTTTTTGTCTACATCTCTTAACGAACCCACCAATGCCGCATTGCTACGTATACAGTATCGCATGTAAAATCTATAGCACTAATGATTATTTTCCTTGTATATTCATTTTTTCCCCTTTGTAACGTGTACATTGCCCCTTTAGGAAATGCCCTTTTTGTCTTTTTCCTTTTGGGCAAGTTACCCTAATATGTGGGTAATGATACCCTAGTACTTGCAGTTGCAACATAATCAGATTACCTTTAATACACTTGAGTGCTTTCTTTCTTATGTAAACACTGGTTGTTTACTCTCGACATCACTCTTATCCTTTCCCTTAAGCAAGGTTAGGTGGCGAGTAACCTTATCGAACCAATTCGTACGTCATATCGAATTGTGCTGTGAGTTTTTAGAAGTTCCTTTAGTGCGTCATACCCTTTGGAACTGTTTGTGGGTTTTTTCTTACTGCTCCATTCGCCTTTATCACTCTTTTCGTACCTTTCCCCATTAGCCCTTTTTCGAGCTTTCTGCAAGCTTGGACCCATCCAACGACCGGCCTAGTCTGTTCTTGGTCACGATTCTCACCATCTTAGTATCAAAGTAGAGATTTTATGTGAACTAAAATTAGTTCTTCTTGAATTTCCGCTGTGCTCTGTTTTGCCTGTGTGAAATAAAGTCAGTTATTAAGTTCATTTGACTGCTGTGTTATTAGCTGTTCACTTTCTAAAGTCTTTATTTAAATTCTAAATCTATGAGGAAAAATGACAGACCCAAATATAAATATCGATACTAGTGATGATAGTGGAGTTGTCCACCATAGGCATCAGTCTCAGGGAGCTCCCAAAAGTACTGACGAAAGGCTCGATGAGCTAGCCAACCTCTTGGTAGATCTGACCTGAGCTATTCATGCATTGTCTTGTCGACCCACGGAGGTTGCGTAAAACACTCCACAAGCTGCTCAGCTAGATACTTTGAATAAAACCAAATATCTCATTTGAGTACAATTGTTTCCACATTCGAGTTAGGTTGGAAAAATAAAAAAAAAAATCAACATCAAAGATCTTATCTCTTGCAATTTATGGTGAATCCAAGCATAGGAGGAAGTTTTCAAAGCTTCTTCTTGATTCTTAAGCAAGCACATTGGCTAATATCTCTAAATTACAACTTAAATCAAGATTATTTCTTGAAATAATAAGATCACATTAGTTGTTCGATCTTGATCTGATTCTTCCACTGATGAACTTTCCAAGCTCATTCAAGCAAAGACTAGTATAAATAACTACCCCCAATCCCATTCCTAACATCAAGCTCTCATCTCCAAGCTTTGAAACACTCTATTAAGCTCTCTCTTTCTCTACATGGCATACATACTCTCTCTCTCTTCGGTTGTTTCTAGGCAAAGTAACCACCTCAGTGATGTTTCCCAGCCACTACACATTCAAACCCAACTCACCTCGAGCTCCACTATAACCCTTAGCTACCCTAACCAAGTAGCTACCATCAAAACCCTAATGTTACCACACAACCCATTGTTCGAAATAGCCACCGCCACTCAACCACGTCCAAAACCAAGCATTCAATTATGTTTACCACCACCTAAAACCCTCAACCCAATATCTCTATAGAACCCAGCAGCATCCACGTATGTCAGCCATTAATTACCACCACCACCATCCTCCAATGACCATTAAACAAGATCTTAACCCCACAGCACTTTACTTGCCCTACCATTTACTAATCCAAATCACACAAAATCGAATTCACTCGCTTATTATGGTGCTTGAACCACCATGAATCAAGGACCTTAACCACTCCTCTCTTACCCAAACATGACCCAACCTACAACCCAGTCTGAACTGGAGATCCAATCCGTTTGCTTGCTCTCTAACTTAGCTTCTGACCTACGTGCTACATTCCAAGCTCAAGCGCAGTCCATTCTCCTTTTTGGTGTATTTGTTGTTGTTTTGAAAAAAATTTTTTATTCTCTTCTTATCCTATTGTAATAAAAGAAAAAAAAAAGAGAGAAAGAAGAAAAGAAAAAAGGAAATGAAGAAAGCTTTGTTTATTTTTATTTTTATTTTTCCTTTCGCTTCAATAAACAAGTAAATGGTCAAAATAATAAAAAGAAATAAATAAAAATAAAATTAATAAATAAATGAGTTTTATAACTTGGAAAAATCATTTTCCAAAGTAAAAATGTTTGATCAACCTTTTTTTTAAACTAGGACTTCTTTTAGATGAATGAACCATCTTTGAAAGGTTAGGATTTATTTAGAGCTTTTGAAAAATAAGACTTAAAAAATTGGGACCTTTTTTTTAATTCTTTATTTTAAAAAGAAAATGGCTAATAAACTTAAAGCTGATCGTTTAAATTAAAACAAATCAACCAACTAATGTTTTTGAACAATAAACTACAGAAGTCTAATCCCAATTAATAGATACATAGGTTGTCACAATCCAAGGGCAACTCAATTGTAACAAGTGCTGTGTATCACACAAAAGACCATAGATTGATTCCCCCTACAATTGATGACTCTTTTATATGATATATAAGGCTACTATTACTACAATCACTAACCCAAGGATATATAGATAAAGATAATACCACAGCAGATCTATATAACATAAAATTTACAATATATTACATCTATTGTAATATTACAAAAATTCATAGTCTTAAAAGACTAGTAAACATTCTACAGTAAGATAAATTTTTTGAACTATAATATTACACATATCATTACAATTCTATAACAAAGTCATACTGTACATAGGTTGCTCTTTTCTCTAGCTCACATTCATACCCCGAAATACTAAACTGACCTTGGCCAAGTGTAACAAATAGATCCTCTTGCAACAAAAGCCTACTAGGGTGTAAGCTTGCTAGGGTGTAAGCTTATTGAGATATCTCTCAACCATACAAACAAGTAAGTTATACAAACATTAATTCAAACATGTATATATGCATGTTTACACAGTATGCCACACAAAGACATACGGTTAACTAGGTACTGTATGCAACTCGAATTTGATGCTCTCCAAAGTTAAGGTTAGATTATACATAACACCAATCAAATATGGGTATGATACCTGAACTTATTTCACTACAAAACTCTATGTTTTGTATTCAATTCCAAAACACTTAGTTATTAGTTGGTTTTAATTAAATTCAAGTTATAGGTATAATTGTGAGTAAGCCCACATAGTCCACACTTACTCCTAAACGAAAGCCCCTAAACTCGACCCTTAGCCGAGCTGTTAGCGCCTCTAACACCTAGTATTCCGGTAGGCTAGGGTAAAGTCATATTATACATGTACACCATACTAAAACACTATAATCAGAATTTATCAACTCCCATATGGCCTCTTGCTACCTCCGCGTGATGTGATAGTTAGAATTAATTATATGATGCATGTTTATGCATGATCTGATTTAGTTTATTTAAGTTTGATATACTTAGGTCAAATTATTATATGATCAACCAGGATTACAAACAAATTAATTCCCATTGAATCTACTATGCAACAATAGTAAGTTATCATATTTCAAGGTAATTTCACAATTAACAAACAGTAACATTCACATGCATAACTCAACCCTACACATCATCTAGATATTAATAATAATTAATATTCACTAACTACAAGTACAAATATATATGGAATCATAGAGAGTACTTACTTGAATATGACGCTGATCAAGGATTATAGTAATGCTTAGGAAAGTCGATGTTTGCGTCGGGATCACCTGTTGATTAGGAAATAAGAAAGATAATGAGTATCTAAGTAAACTAACTATCTTATGTACCTATTTAACTATATTTACCTATATTTCTATCAAATTCCTTAGCTAAAGCTTTTTTCATAACCACGTATAACTTTTTTATAATCACATATAACTTTTTCGTTCTAATTTCATTGTTTATAAACTTATAATCAATTTTTATTATTTTTGAGCACATATTCACATAGTAAAGTTCGTTTTAGATGTTAAAACCCGCGTTTTCTAAGATAAGCTTAAATTATCATAAAATTAATTATTTTGATTCAAATACTTTTATTTATTAATTTTCGAATTTTCTTTATTATTTTACGATTTAGTTAAATTCTTAAATTTTACATTTTTTTATTTTTTATTTTTAACCTTAATTTATTCATTATTTTCTTATTTTAAGCTTGATTTACTATTTATTGTAATTTTGTTATTATTATTAATTTTCTTAATTAATTTTATTATTATTCTTTAATTATTTCTATGTTTTTGATATTATTATTTATTTGGATGTATTTGCTGATGCAGTACTAATTGGTTGGTCTACATAGCACTTCATTAAGTTTTTTTTATTTTTATATTTCCTAAATTTTATATTATTATTAGATATATTTATATATTATTATAATTAATTAATTATAGACCTTAATTATGTATTTTGAGTTTCAGTCCATTATATGTATATAATTATATATATATATGTATGTGTTTATGTACATACATGTATTCTTAATTAATTTATTATATTTGATATTTTATTATTTGTACTTTTATTTACTACCTTATTATATACACTTATACACATATATGTACTTAAGTACTTTTCTTTATATCATNATCTATGTAAATATAAGGTTAATATTAATTATAAAATAATATTATAATTTTTAATGAATTAATATAGTATTGTTATACTTATAAGTATTTAAAAGTTATTTCTAATCGTTTATTAGCAAATTGATGCGATTTAACATATTATTCAATTATTTGGTTTAATTAGGGTGTTATCAACTTTGTAATATGAAGGTACATTTAATAGCTTATAATTTAAGTCTTAGATTTTTTATCATATTTGCATAAAATCTCTAGTATTTGCTCATATTTAGGGTTTAAGATCTTTATATGCAATTAAGGTTTCAATTAGTATTTTAAGGTTTTCTTATTATGGTAGTTTAGAGTTTATAATTTTAATAAGGTTTTTAATATATACTACCTTATTGACTCATAAAGTTATCTAGATTATATGGATTTAGTTTAAGGCTCACACTACAATTTACAAGGTTTACATAGACACCCCTGGTGTAACTTAAAAAATGAAAATAATTATTCTTCCCCTTTGTAAATTTTATTCTTTTTGTTTTTTATTTTTTGGCAAATAGGTACAATTTCCTTTTCTACATGTGAATAGATATTATTAGTAGAGTATTTTTGAAAAATAAATACTAAATTCAAAATAATTAAAGTGGAACTTGATTAAGGTTTAATAAGGTAGCCCCCGATACTTAAGTATCTGGTTTTCTTAAAACCTTTTAGGAAAGTTTTCAAAAATTGCAAGCTAGTGGCTAAATTAGAATCAATCTACCTAATTGATTCTAATTTTAATTGATTCTAATTTTAATTGATTCTAATTTGATCATTCTATCCTGATTTTACCAAATGGCAACTCCATTTGTTTTTAAAAATCAGGTTTCCCTCAATTTCAGTCGAAGATTTAAATCAGATAGGCTTAAGGTTTGGTTTAAATCAAATTAAGAAAAACAAATAAACAAAAAAATTTCAAGCTCGACAACCGTCCTTAGGAAGGACAAGCTCGGCCATATCTAAGGAATGGGTCAAAGCTTACATAAAGTCCGAAAATGAAGATAAAGTATGCATAAATAAGCAAAAACCTACGATTAGCTTCTAGGATATGGCATACCAAGGAACTACTGAGAACTCATGAATCAACTTGATATGATGCACAAGCTAACTTGATATGACATACGGTTAACTCTTAGGATATTCATTACCTAACCTTACTTAAGGGTTAGGGTAAGAGTAAGAAGAAGCTATGCAAGCACAAGGATGCTCACAAAAGGAATAATGTAGTATATTTTAATAAAGGATGATTCTAATGATGCAACTACAAAATACAAGAGTATTTATACCTGAAATATTAAGGCAACCTACTAAAAAGGGAAAAGACTAAAAAGATATTGTCCAAAAGAAGTAATGTACAAGGAATGTAAAAGGGTATAAATGAAAAATCAAGAAAACAAATGATTGATGCAGCATATGCCATCACATGGTCATTTAGACAAGTGGTTGGTAGTCAATGACATGCTTTTAGCAAAACAAACAAAATTGTATAGTCAGTATAGCTGTTGCTGAGCTGAGATGCTAAGTTGAGCTAAAGATTCTTTTAGGGTGAATTCAGCTTGGATATGCTTTGTGTAGCTTGGAATAAAGTCGGCTGAGCTGTTGGATGGATGAGCAAAGCTATTGGTTAGGTGCTCCTCAAGTCAACATCCAGAGAAAAGCGTCAAGCATGAAAGAGTTCAACTTATCCATGTTAGTAGGTCACTAAGTAGAAGTAGATCGAAGTCCTTCCATGTAAATTGGTGAAAGAGAACATGCCTTATTAAGTTCTTGAGCCCTTATGCTTGGGCTCAAGTTAAGGGTCCCATGGTTTGGTTCTTGTCAAAATATACTAACCAAAGAGGCAACTTTAGGGAATATGTGGCCAAGCAAAACAATGATGGTGGAGATAGGACACCTCAGAGGTAGCGAATTGAATATGCCTAAGATGAAGACAACAATGATTATTGTAACAATTGAGCCCCTAACGACATCATCAACATTATTGTTTGGGGGCCACACCTAAGGAGCCAGCAGAACTGCAATAGCTCAACTAATGCCCCATCCGAGGTGATAGCAATCAGGGAGAAGAAGCAGAAGCACAACACCTCTATCTATTTCTCCAATAAGGATTTAAAAGGGTTTGACACCCCCCATTAGGATGCCCTAGTCATTAGGGCAAGGATCTTGAGTTTCAAGGTCCTAAGGATTATGTTGGACATCAGCAACTCCACCAACATCCTCTTCAAACATACTTATGATAAAATGAGGAAGAACCTGCCTGTGAAGACAAAGCTATACCATCATGACTTGATTGGCTTCAATGAGGAAACTGTCCAACCTAAGGGCATCATTACCATAGATATGGAGCTTGGCGATGATGAGAACATCGCTTAACACCTAAAAGAATTTGCAGTGGCAAACTACCCATCCCTTTATAATGCTTTTCTAAGACGACTAAGGCTCAATAGTTTCAAAGTCATCGCATCGGCCTTACACTTAAAGGCCAAATTCCTAATCCTTACAAGAATAAGAGTTTGTAGGTGCGATCAGAAGCTCTCTAAGGAGCTCTATGTCAAGGCGGTCAAGGCAATGGCATCTTCACCTTAAAATCAGACCCATTGGAGAAACCAGCTAAGGGAGGCAAGCCAAGCAAGAAGACAAAAGAGATGTAAATTGACAATAACCCCAACCAACCCACTAAGGTTGAGGTCGAGACACTTCTCGAGGCAAAGGAGGCCACCATTGAGCTCTTGCAAGACAACTCAAATTAATTCACTTGGTCAGCATTGGATATACCTAGTATTTCAACCAACCTGCTGACCTATGGCCTTAACATTGATAAGAACGTTTGGCTTGTCAAGCAGAAGAAGAGATACTTTACTCCAAAATGACAAGCCGCCATTAAAGATGAAGTATAGAAGCTACTATAGGCAAGTTTTGTGTAAGACGAGAAATACTCGACCTAGTTAACTAGTGTAGTGCTAGTAAAAAGAAAAAGGGGGTGTGTGAGGGAAGTGGCGAATGTACATATTATACCATCCTCAATAAAGCTTGCCCAAAAGATTGCTTCCTTCTCCCGATGATAGACAAATTAGTCGACTCCACATTAGGACATGCTCTGCTGACTTTCATGGATGCCTTTTCAGGTTACAATCAAATCAAGATAGACTTGAAAGATGAAGTCCATACCTCCTTCATCACAGATTTTGGTACATACTACTACACTGTCATGCCCTTCAGCCTTAAAAATGCTGGAGCAACATATCAAAGAATGGTGGCCACCTTATTCAAGTCTCAACTCGAGTGGAACATAGAGGTATTCCTAGATGATATGATTGTCAAAAGCAAGTAACCCGACAACCACATTAAGGACTTGCAAGAAGCCTTTGATAGGATGAAAGAGTACCATATAAAGTTGAACCCCTAAAAGTGCGTATATAAGGTTGGCTCGATCAAGTTCTTAGGCTTCATGGTTACACAATGTGGGATTGAAGCCAATCTCAAGAAGATTAAGGCTATTAGAGACATGAAGCCCCCTACCTTAGTCAAGGAAGTCTAGAAGCTCACAAACATGGTAGTTGCTCTAAGCAGGTTTCTCTTAACAAGCACAAACAGATGCATAAAGTTCTTCAAGATCCTTAAGAATCCTAGGGATTTTAAATGGACTCCTAAGTGTAAATTAGCTTTTAAGGAGCCGCAAGACTACCTTGAGTACCTACCAATTCTCTCCTAACCTGTCTTTGGAGAAGACCTTTACCTATACTTGGTAGTCAGTGAGGGGGCACTTTTGTCCATACTAGTTAAGACATAAGGTAGAGAGTATAGGCCAGTATACTACATCAGTTACATCCTTCAAGGGCTTGAGGTTAAGTACTTTAAGGTGGAGAAGTTTGCCCTAACTGTCATGATTTCTATAGGTCATCTCCCACCTTATTTCCAAGCCCACCAGATTGTCATGCTGACAGACTAACCCTTATGCTTCTACAGAAGCCAAATGCATTTGGTCAAATGATCAAGTAAGCACTAGAGCTGAGCGTGTAGGGAATTTGATATCAGCCATGAGTAGCCTATAAAGCTCAAGTATTGGCCAATTTCATCGTGGAGTACACTAGAGAGGAGAAAGCACTACCTAAAGATGACATACTAGTGTGGATTCTGTACATTGATGGCTCATCCATTTGGAGGTATGAGATTGGTGCTCACCGGGCCGCATAAAACTATAGTCTATTATGCCCTCAAGTTCGAGTTCAATACAAGCAATAATGAATCTAAATACAGGGCCCTGATCATCGGTCTCAAGCTAGCCAAGGACATCGATGTTTAAGCACCTTAAAGTATTCTTAAACCCAATGCTTGTTGTTTAGCAAGTTTGAGGCTAGGATGACACCATGGCAAGATACTTGGAGAAAATGAAGACTCTCATAGCCAAGTTCCCTTTGTAAAACATTATAACGATTCCTCAAACTAAGAACTTTATGGTAGATTGGTTGTCCAAGCTCACTTTTACTTGGATACAAAAGCCAAAAGTGAAGGATAAGAAAACCTTTATCAAGTACTTGCTTGAGAAAAGTATTGCTCTAAGCAGAACTGAGGTCTTCAAACTCAACATTACAACCTTCAAGCCAAGCTGGATGGACCTTATCAAAAGCTATCTAAAGTAGGATACGCTATCGAATGACAAGAAAGAGGCTAAGAAGTTGAGGTATCACATTGCCAACTAGACATAGTATCACACCACCAACTACACATTAATCGATGGTATCTTAAACTAAAGAGGAGTTATCCTTCCTTTGCTGAGATGCCTCTGACCTGAAAAGGGACTGCACGTTATGGAAGAGCTATACACCGAAGTGTACAACAATCACATTCAGTCATAAGCCCTTTACTTCTAAGCTCTTCGCCTTGAATACTATTGGCCTACCATGAGGAAGGATACCAAGGCGGTAGCTTAGAAGTGCCTATAATACTAGAAGCATACCTTAATCACTTGTGCCTCCACTTCTAACCTCTAGCCCCTTACAAACCTATGGCCATTCACCTAATAGGGCATTATTATCCTTAGCGCCTTCCCTAAGGCCTCTGGAGGAAGACAATTCATTATTGTAGCCATCGACTACTTTACGAAGTAAGTTGAGGCCAAAATCATGCACAACAACATCATCTCCAGGTTTAGGGTCCCACATGCCCTTATCATGGATAATAGGCAGCGGTCTAACAACCTTAAGTTTAAGGAGTTTTGTGCTAAACATCACGTTACACCCTACTTCACCTTAATCGCATACCCTTAATCTAATGGCTAAGTCGAGGCAACCAATAAGATTATACTCAACAACATCAAGAAGAGGGTTAACTGAGCTTAAGGGAGATAGGTAGACAAGCTACCAAACATCCTATAAGGCTATAGGACCACTCACCGTACCTCCATAAGTGAGACCCATTTCATATTGCCTTCAGCTTGGAAGTAGTCGTCCCCATTAAACTAGAACTCCCCAACCTTTGAACTTAATCATTCAATGTCATGGCAAATGAGTCTTACCTACAAGCCAACATGGACATTATAGAGGAGATCCGAAGCCTTGATGCAGCTTGAGTGGCCGCTTATCAATATAGGGTGGCTAAATATTATGATAAGAAGTTTTGACATAAGGAATTCAAGGTAAGAGATTTGGTCTGTCAAAAACTTCAAGCTATCAGCCACGAGAAGGGCAGCGAAAACTGGCCTTGAATTAAAAAAACCCAATTAGAGTCAAAGAAAACTTAGGTAATAGTGCACATAAGTTGGAAAGGTTGAACGATGAGGTCATCCTACACACATGGAACACTGATAATCTAATGCTTTGCTTCGATTAAAACAATGTAAATACACTTGTAATTACTTATCAAAACTATTAATGAAAATTTCATTTCTCTAAGTTTTTGTATGTCCCCTTTACTTTCTTTTCTTAACTCGTCCTAACTTTATGTGGGTTAACGGACCAATACGTCATTGAAGTCTTCAAAAGGACTCTTAACTTACATGCCTTTTCAAGCATAGGTAGGGCAAAACACTACAGACCTAACCCCCATCAAGTAACCTTAGCAAAGGGAAATACCCTTTACATAACCAAGGAACTCCTACAATGCTTGCTGTAATGCCATTAGCTCAACCCCTTAAGAGACCCAAGCTACTAACAGCTAAACGGCTCCCTAAGTAGAGCAACCTTAGTTCTTCTTTAGAAACAAAATGGTCTTAGCTTTCAATGGATAAATGGCCCTAATGTCAAACTTAATTCCTTAACCGAATTGACTAAGTATCAACAAGTAAGCACAAAGTATCAACTAGGTTATCCAAGTAGCGATAAGCCAGAAGTGTAAAGGCAAAAGGAAGCACAAATAGCAGTAAAAGTAAAAACTTTCCATTCAATCAGATTATTTACAATGATAAGGGTTGGCATAGTGGCCCGATATAAGAAGCTTCTTTATAAAAGTTGAACAAGTGCATGAAAAAAAAATAGAAGGAAGGAAACTTTGGCTTATCACTTAGGATTAGCCAACTCCTATTCTCCAAAGTAGTCCAATGTGCCAATCTATTTGGAGGGCTAATTTGTCTACGCTACTTGTTCTAGGGTCGAAGAATAAGGAGGAAGAGGAGTCTGTTGGCTTTAGCCAGCAATAAGATTGCCCTAGTCTTGATCTTTCCCCTGTATGCCTTCGAGGGTAACCTTTTGCGAAGCTACTAGGGTTAAAGAAGGCACAAGAGCTTCTTGGGTGGCTTCGGTGGTGGAAGCAATTGTGCCTTTTTTCTCCCTAGCCCTCCTTTCTTCCTTATAGGTTGGACCATCTAGGTAGTCCAAGAAGCCCAAGTCCAAGGCAAGGTGATGTTTGAGTACTTCTTCCTAAAGTGCTCGACCTGACTCGTTCAAGATGTCTTCACATTCATCGATCCACTATTGTGTTGTGAGGAACTTATCCACAGCTTTCTTCTCAATAGTAGTGATAATGACTTCCATGTTCTTTAGGTTGGAGATGATCTCCTTCATCTCCCCAACCTCCTTTTAGACCTTCTAGATCCTTTACTCTAGCTCAACCTTCTAACCAACCAACTCCAGCAAATATCTCTTGGCAGTCTCACATTCATCCGCCTTCGTGGCTAATTTAGTCTATATCCTTAAGATTAACTCGCTCAACTCTACATTGTGTTGGTTAAGCTCTTCCTTAGCCTTCTTCTCCTCCTCTAACCTTTTGAAGAGTCTAGCCTTTGATTTTTGCTCTCCCTCCAGCTGAGTTTTAAGCACTTCGGTCTTCCTAATAACCCTCTCAACCTTCAACTACATATGCCTCTTCTTCTGTAGCTTGACCTTCAATACTATCCTATGCACATAAGAACGATATAAACATGAGTTAGCCTTCTTGAATTTTTCATAAAAGTGCTTAGAAGAGGATTGTGCCTCCATACGACCCTTTTGTGCCCTAAACACCCTTTCACGAAGGTCCTTTACCACATTTAACAACGTGTTATAGTTTATAAGCCAAGGTAGCACCTGACCGTAGTACTGTACCATGATAAACGAATTGCAATTGGTTAGAAGAAACATTTAAAAACACATTATCAAGAAGAGCAACCTAGAGGAACAAGAATTCACCTGCTGGATGAGAGAGTTAAGGTGACCCCTAAGTCTAATGGTGCGTCAACCTAAGCCTTCAACATTTCTTCTAAGATGGCCTAGTCACCCAGATTGAAAGACCCCATTAAGGCCTGAAAGCTTACTTCCCAGTGGTGTAGCATCACATTGTTACACCGAATATCCTACTTTAACCTAAGGAGTCTCCCCACAACCTCCCTAGTGGCTAACTTCGTAGCCCCTAAGTACAACTCGCTGCTTTCAAATTAATATAACACATTTTCAAACAAGTTCAGCATTATTCCCAACATCCGATACTCATTCAAGGGCTTCTATTGGGCCTCCCCTACATTGTTAAAGCAACAATGTGGGTAAGCAAAGGGTCATATGTAGACATTGGTCCGACTTAGAGAATACTTCATCTTCGCCTTTTTCGCCCCAAACACCCTTGCCTCAACATTAGAGGCCTTCCTCTTTTGGCTGGCTAACTTCTCTATAGTACTAGCCTCTGACACCTTCTCCTTACCCTTTGAAAGAGGAGGGAATACCACTAGATCTAACTCGTCAGCAACTAGAGCATCCTCCCCTAAAGTGATAATAGGCTCTAATGTTGGAATGAAGTCTGTTATAAGGGCGACCTTGTTCAAAGGCTCAGTAACCACCAACTTTAAGAAAAGAGCACTAATAAGGACCTCCTATGGTAAAGCAGGTGGCTCCATCTTGCTAGTCTCACTCACCCTTGACTTCGGCTTTATGGCTTTACCCTTGGGGTCAGTAACTCTCTTGTCTTGTTTTGTTTTGGACTCTTGCCGCCTTAGGAGCTCCAGTCTACTAGGTCAAGACAACTCCTTAGACCCAACTAACGTTTCACCTATAAAAGCAAATTAACAACATCAGGAGAAAACATAAAAATCACAACTACATATAAGCTTTATTATGACCAATATAGGCAAGGAGGACTCCTCATTCTTAAAAAGGCGATGAACGAGAGATAGCTTTAAGTAAGCCCATGTTAGCATGATGGAGGAGTCATTTCATGCTAAGATCGAACCTACACCTTCCAACCACTTCTTCATTGCAACCCTCTCTATACTGGGAAAGAGTTGAAAGATCGACAGAGTGAAGTACCTCCACACAATCTCCTTGGCATTAATCTCATTATTATGCCTTAAAGCTATGAAGGCTTTAATCTCTTAAGCAACCTTAGAGTCGCTCGGGCTAAGCTTCTTTAAAGCTTCAGTTTAGACCATTGGGGTCCATTAAGTCCAAAAGTTCACCTTCAACGATAGCTCTACCACTGGGAACTCATCCTGCCAATTCTTTACGTTAGAGTCCAAACCCCTAAATAGTTTTTTACCTTAGCGATTCTAGACGTAGATCCATACACTCAAACTCTTCCATAAATAGAAATAATTAAAAACTTTAGGCATGGCCTGTACCACCAAATATTCATAAAAGGCCTAGAATGCTTTTAATAACCTTTACCTATTGGGAGAAATTTGAACAGGGTAGCATTGATGGTAATCGAAAAGCCCCCTCTCAAAGTTCGTGAGAAGGAGGTGCATCCCATACTTAAGGCATTTCTCATGCACTACAAAGCTCTTCCCTAATAGCAATGCCACCCTTTCATCTTGCTATGGCAACTATACCACTAAGCCGAAAGTATCACTAATAATATAATTACTTAAAACATGCTTTACGATGGTCGACTTGCTCTTGCTTACCAAATCACTTAGCCCCTTGTCATTATTAAGCCTATTGTATGAATTAACAACCTTTGGGAGATGATTGGTAAGGTAGACATCTCATAGGAGGGCCCTTATCATCTTTACCCTGTCAAGTGCCTCCAACCTTCTCCTTGACTCCTCATCTAACTATTCCAGCATGGATGAAACCTCTTCGTCCCTATTCGTGGGAGGAGTATCACTCCTAGTCGCTTTAGAGTCTAAGGATGTTAAGTTATATTTTGATGCATTAGAAGGCGTCATACCTAAGTTTGCGCCAAAGTTGGCTCATGAGTTGGTCGACATTTCGATATAAAGAAAAGAAGAAAGCATGAGCTTTGGTTGAAGAAGAGAGAAAGTTTAGAAAGTTTGCAATTGCAAGGAGAAAAACAAAGTATGAAAGTTGTGAAAGTGTTATCCTCACTCGATCGATGGATATTTATAGGCCTAAAGCTTGGGGAAGTGCATTGGCAGTTATAGAGATCCATACAAGCGCAAATCCCCCAATACATTAAGATTTAGACACATGGTGACAATTTTGATCAAATGGCCATAGTTAAATGACAACACAGCTACAACTACATGCTCACCTACGTAAGATATGACAATTGTTATGTTACATTAGATACACTCTAGCTACATGTGCCAAACACAAGGATTTGAAAAGGATAGCTACCTTAAGAAGCTTGACCAAGGTCCTTTCGATTTTTTTACCTGCCTTGGTGCTTCTTTAGTATGATAGTTCAGTAGGCCCTTACATCCAGCACATACAAGCTAATTTGGCTCGACTTTGCCTAAAGCAACTTCAAACCTAACTAACATAAGTATACACCTCCTCTATTCGGTATCTTCTCTTATTTAAGGAGGTCGGACCTTGCAATCTCCAACTCACCCTAAGAAGCATTCAGCTTAGGTCACCATACGAGGTGTCTCCCTAGCTTAAACCCTTATTACGTCATGTCAGCCTCTTCTCTAAGGATGTTGGTACGACTACCTCTTCTTTAGATCACCAAGTTACCATGAGCACATTAGGTCTAGTTTGGTCATGTGCTTAAGGGACCCATCCATTCTCTCCCTTTACCAGCTCGATGGTAATGAGACTGCCTAAGGGGAAGGAGAAGGGGAAAGGGCAAGTGTTGATAGGACATTTCGGATTTAGGCTCCTCAGGTCCATGTTAACTTGCTTGGACTCTTAGTTTAGCTCGATTCACTTTCATCTAGCTTCACTATCCTTCTAGCCAACCTTGGTTAATGCCGATCAAGTGGCCTACCCAGCCATAACAACTAGAAGATAGAAGATAAGGCTTAGAGACTAGGTCAACAACTACATCCCAAAAGATCCAAACCATGTCATACGGCATACCCCCATTATCCAAGACATGCAGACGTAGCAAAGTACTATTATTGGTCCCTTAACTTCCAACAGCCCTTCTTTATAAATAACAACCAACCTCCTAATAATAAAGGAACTTATACTATTTGCGCACTTAGCTTACATTCAAGCTCTCTTGCATCCTTATTAAATCCCACATACTTAACCGACTTAAACATTAGAGTAGTTATGCCAAACAACACCCTAATGCCTCTTACCATTCTCTATTTTGCATGAGAACCTAACAAGCGCAAAGCCTAATTCTCTTAATACTTTACTAACAAAATCCTACAAATAACAAGTGGAAATATAAGCATTTGTTTATATGAACACTAAAGTGTTTGTGTTATATATTATGTGGTGGGTTAGTGTAACTATTCAATCACGTGTAATAAAAATATTAATAGATTTTTTGAGAAGTTTTAAACTAATGACCTATGGAAGGATGTCATAGGAAGAGGTATTGAAGAAGGAATAGGCTAACTCGACATTTTAAGTGTTCTCATATGATAACAAATCAAATTCGTTGTTCATGATTCATCCTTCCCCAATTAAGTGTTTTGATCTTTTCTAAAGCTAGTTTGATAGAATTTCAACATTCGTTCGAAATTTGACAAGGCTTCAAATATAAGAAATGAGAAGAGAAGCTTCTTATATATAATGTTTAGAACTTGAACTTGATTCTTGGATGGTTTTGAGATGTACGATTAAGATAGAGTATTGTAAATGACCATTGGATTACTCCTAATGTTTTAACAGATGATATCAAAGCCTTCTCTTCCGTATAATAAAATGGTCGTTAAAAATGGAAATGGGCTTAGCCTGGCCCAAACTCATAAGCCAAGCCCAGTTTAAAGGGTCCTATCCATTAAAAAAGAAGCTTAAGGCTTAAGAAGTCTTCTTAAGTTTTAAAAGAAGCCTAACAAGCCCTTTTAAGGCTAGAAAACTCTCTTCTAAGCTTATTTTTCATACATAAGAAAATTGAGTAAGGTTATGAGGCGATTGAACTAATTTAGCAGTCTTCATATCAACCCAACCATGTTGGATGTTCTTAAAGCATCTCCATAATTGGGCCTAATTCCCTAGGTCCTATCACTGTTGTTAATCCAAAAAGTCAACTCATGGCATTAAATTAGACCAATAGCCTAATCATGAAAATGACTTCTATGCATGTTTAAAATTTTTATAATAACCTATATTATCGATGAAAAAGATATAGAAATTACAACTAAAATACAATTTGGAGGAATGAATTAAATGATGTTAAAGAATTACTTGGAGAGGCTCTATAGAGATTTTTGTCCACTTCTTGTCTTGAGTTTGTTCCTACTAATCCCATTCAAGTAACTAGATGAGGAATTAATACATGATTATCAAGTGTATTCCATTAAGGAAAGTCTTTGCATATAATTGATAAGAGTATGCCTAAAATAAGACTTTTAGAATATCATATATCTATCCTTGTTTTAGCATCTATAATGATGGTGTGACATCTATTAGTAGTATATTAACACCAAAGGGAAAGCACATTAAGAGGAAATGTATTGAAGTTCTAATTTATTTTTACTTGCAAATTTTCTCTTCATTTTCTTTTTATAGTTTTTTTTTTTCCTACTTCTAAGTACATAATATTAGAAAACTGAATAGTTACAAATGACATACTTTTAACAATTTAAAACAATTACTTTAGTACAAATAACTATACTTTCACTTTTAGTTCCTTCACTTTCTCTAATTCTTCTTCATGTAAATATAATTAATACAAATTACAATTTCAATGTTTACATTCCAATTATTCCATTTTCTTCTATCCACTCCTTATACTTATGTCTAAGGCTACAATGAACCAAATCAAGTAAAACCTTACTAAGCCGAAGTTTTGCTTAATCAAATTCGCTTAACTTCATCGTTAATAAAATTTATATTTCTCCAAATTAGATTTATATTAAAAGCTTACACTCACTAAGAACTTAGATGGCACTTGATATGTATTTAAAATTAGCTAAGTCTTATTTTAGCACTAATAGGTTAAAATTTAAGCTCAACTCCTATACACTTCTTTGAATATAATTAACTCATAGTAGCACTACTATTCATTAGAAATTGAATAGACTTATAATAGCTTATTATGTTGTTTAATCGGATAAAAAAAATCAAAAGAAATCGAATAATAATAAATGCAAATCACTATATTATCCCTTCATCTCCTTCCCTTCCTCTACATCTTCATAGCCCATCTCTCTCTCTCTACTCATCTCTTTGTACTCTTTCTCTCTCATCTACTCCTAATCTATCTATTCATTCTCTCTCTCATGGTGGTGTACAATATGTGTTGCGTAGGTCCTATAGTTCATGGTATATAAGATGAGTGATTCATAGGATTGACACGATACATGGTCTATGGTACATAGGTCATAAGGTTCATGATGTGTAGGTCATGTGGTGCATGGTTAGTGACTCTATGATGGTGGTGTATGGTTTCATAATAGTGCATGGTTTCATGGTGGTGGTGCATAGCCCTATGATGGGTCGTGGTTTGTGGTATGTTAAGCAATGTAGAAGAGTAGTTAAAAAAGATGGGCAATGAGTAACTATTCCTAAATTTAGGTTCTAAATAACTATTCATTATCTTTTACAATCACAATTCCTTAGAAATTATTATTATGGAGCTAAAATTTAATTAAACACCACAATGATAATTTCATAAGGAATAAAAAGGAAATGAAATTATTATTACAATAAAAGAAATGGATATTAAATTGTTTAAGGGACTTGATTTTGGCTTAAATGAACTCAATCAACATTGACTCAATCTTAAGTTGCTTGTAAGCTAATATATAGTATATATTTACTAACACCATTACTTTGTCCAAATAAGAACACCTCAATTCACATCTTTAAATCCAATTAAAAACTCAAAATGTAAACATTTTGTACTTTCCAATATTGTCATATTTATTATAAAAAAATAATAAAATTGATCAAAGGTTTAAAATGAAAATATTTTGTGCTTGACAATCGATCTCACTTATTAAGGAAAAGGAAAAAGAATTACAAAAAAAAAATAGTTACAAAAATGCAAGTTTCAAAAATATAATCGAAAAAATATGATATTTTAAATCGTTTTTTAAAAACCAATTCAAGATAAAATTTCTTTTTAAAGAGGCGATTTCAATTTATTTTGAAATTTATCTCAAATCGAATTAAAAGGGCAATTTCATTTTGGATCAATTAAAATCATTTTTTAGGTATCATATTTCTAAGAATATTTTTTCAAAAATGATATTTTTATGATTTTTTATTTTTTACTATTTTTTTCCTTTTCCCTACATATTATAATCGATGATACTTTGCCAGAAAAAGAAAAAAAAAAGTATATGACAAAGCTTTCGTAGAAAATTAATGAAAAATATATTAAAAACCAAAGAACACAGTTGGTTGATGAAAGGCTAAAAAAATGATGACAATGATAACATGGTAGTGTTGATAATAATTATAAAATTAATCAAATAATAGGGAAAAAAAAAATCGTGACAATGATAACTAGGGTTAAACTTAAACGACACCCTTCAATTTGGAAAATATCGTGCCATCAAAATCTACCGCACAGAGACAGAGAGGGAGAGATTATAGATGGCGTCCAGGGACAAGGACCCAACGACAACCCATCACCAACCCCTTCTTAGCAGCCTTGTTGTCCGCCCTTCTGACAGTGATGCCGGCGGTCGAAGTGGTGGAAGTGACTATGAACCTGGCGAAGTACGCCGTGATCCTCCTCCTTATTCCCGTTCCGATCGCTACTCTGACGGCGCTGGTTCGTTCCTAAACCTCCATCTCTAACCTACTTTTACAGCTCTGTTCTGTATCGTGTTTTATTTGATCGTCTTCGTGTAATTGTAGCTGTAAAATGGTAATTTCGATTCAATTGGTTTCGATTTAGGCTTAACTCGCAAGATCTGAGAAACATTACTTTCGGTGATTGCTTGTTACTGTTAGATCGACGAGACTACTTGCTGAACGACGTCGATTTACTTTTATTGCTTGAAATGCTAAATTGTTATATATCTTTTTGGGATGTTAAGAAGGTTAGCTTAGATATGGAGCAGTTTGATGTGATTTGTGAAGGTAATCTCGTATAAACTTTTTTCGTGTAAATTTTTAAAACCAAAACCAATTCATATTGCTTATTTGGAGATAGATTAGAACTAGGACTTAATTACGGACTCGCAATGACAAGCTGATCTCACATGATTAATATGATGAATTAATTTCATGGAACTTTTTCGCCCTCCATAGATTCCTTTAGGGAAAATCAATGTTATATAGCTTATTTGGAGAGAGATTTGAACTTGGACAGCAAATTCTGACCCCACCACTGTAATATGTATGATGAAGTATTCTCATTGAATAATTCTTTCCATTAATCTTTATGGAACTCATTTTAATATTGATTATTGGGAGATAGATTACAACTTAGACAGTAATTACTGTGCACAATGATAACAGGAGTTAATTTGATTGGTTAATCTTGTGGAAACATGTTTTGCATAAATCTTACTGTGGGAAATCTATCTGATATTGCGCACTGGTAGATAGACTGGAACTAGGACGTTAATTATTGATGCTCCATGACAGAACCAGTGATAACAATGTATAATGAAACACTTGGATATGGGGAGAACATGGTTTACGATAGAGCACAATAGTGAAATTTGACTCATATAGTTGACTCTGCTTTGTGGAATCTAGGCTTGAGAGTTGTGTTTACTAGATTTTGTATCTATACAATATATATGTATATATGTGTGTGTGTGTGTGTGTGTGTGTGTATGTATATATATATTTTGAAAAAACAAATTGATCTGAATTTGATGTAAGATGAAATCCCATTACTGCATGACCAAATTTAACAATCTCACTCATCTTTTAAGTTTCCTAGAGCAATTGCTAAGAGACTTATGGTAGCTTATACAAGTCTATCCAAACCATTGTGGTTTACATTTTGGTCGGTTGTTTTGGCTTCAATGCTAGTTTTTGCTTGGAACTGGATTTGGTTAAATGTGGAAATTGTCTAGTTAGGTTCATTGTGGTGAAGGAGAACTCCTGATCCGGAAACCATAGAAGCTTATGTTATGTCCTACAGGAGGTGAAGATTTGCATAAATATGTTTGATTAGATTTAGAGTTGTTCAGAAAGATAAAAATTGGACTCTTCCTGTACCTTTTTCCCTGGAAAAAAAAAAGAAAAATAAAAAAGGTTCGATTTAGAATAGCTCTATAAAACAAGTATCTTTTGGGCCATCTGAGTCTCTGGATGAACATACCCGTTAGCTAGTTTTCTTTTAGGTTGCTGATGCCATTTTTGAACGTGATTCTTTTGCCTTGAGCATGTTATGCTGTTTGATTGATCTATTGAGATGTTAAGCTTCATCATTTGAATTCTAAAAAACTGATAGTTGTGTCCACCTGATAAAAGATGTATGATTTTTAATACATCTAAAAAAGCTAACTGATATGTTTTAGTCACACTAGGCTCATATGGGATTTTCTTAATTTGATATGCTCTGCGTCATATGGATCTGGTAGCACTTTTCGCCTTAAACGGTAAATAAACTTCGCTGTTGTCTGTTACAGCTCTGAATGTTGCCTACAAGACCTTGCTCTTGATGAAGGCACACGGATGTTAGTCCAGTCTTAATGTCGTGGTTTGGGGAGAAATTAAATTTCAAAAGGTTGTTGTGATTTTGGAAATGGTACCAGAATGAATTGGATTATATCATGGTATTACTAGAGGTAAAGGTGAATGCTTTTTGGACTTAGGGAAGGCTTCCATTGAGCTGTTATGCTGGAGAGGCTGTTGCATGAACAATGTCCCAGCAGGTCAAGCTTGGGTGGGTCTTTTGGACGACATGAATTTTGGATTGATTTATATGGGTGGATTGTATGGGGTCATTTAAGGCAATGGTGTGAAGGTCATGGGGAATCACATGTGATCTGGTCTTTTGGTAATTTGTGGCTGTTCATACTGGTTAGAAGGCTCCTGTCTGGTGGTGCCAATGGCTGAAGTAGGAGGTTTTCCTTCTTGCCTAGAATTATCTTGATATCTACCATTCAATGTTTTGCTGAAAAGGGTATTCAAAGCTGTTATGGGCTGACTTATGGGTTGTTCTTGGGATGATGTGATACATGTATTGACAGGGGTACCAGTGTGGAGTATCCCTTTGTTATAAAAGTGACTTCACTGATGTTTGCGCTTGAGCTGTAACCATTAGGATTTCATTACAGATGAGTTTAAAGGCTTACTTTGGATAAGCTAATTCTAGCAATAATTTTGTGGGGTTCCTCTATATATTTAGGTGCTCCGTTGCAGTGACATGCACTTATTTCTTAATTCCCATGGCATGCATGGAGTTGGGGAATTTGGGTATTGTGTCATTTTTAAGACTTCCTGAAAAGTTACGTGGACAATAGATGTTTGATCGTTGTTGAAATGATATTCTGTTTGCAGAAGACCTTTTGGCTCAATTACATATGGTGGTTCCTTTTTGTTTTCATAGTTATTTCCCACTTACGGATTGAAGGCAGAATTATTAATGAGGAGCTTAATGGTGGCATGTTTCCTTGAGATTTATACACTTGACTTCGGGTAATTTCAAGTATTTGGTAACATTGGGTTTTGGCAGAAGATGATTTGTGCTTACTTTATGATTTGTATGCCGTGTGTGTGAGGAATGGGCCCATTTATAGCTGGAAATAATTTGTAATTAGCACTTCGATGAATTATCCTTGGTCGGTTTCACTTGGGTTGTTCTGCATCTGGTTGTTATTGCAGGTGAATCAACTGCAAGTCGTAAGTTTATGTTGCTTGGTTTCTTTGGTTGTTAGGTATTTTTAAAGGGTGTTTTCTCTTTTACTGTGAACTGCAGATTCATGATTCATTTAATTGTTAAAAGGTTCTGGTTTATTATGTCGTTTTCTGTTTGCAATGATGGATTCTCAAGAATGTAATGGTTTATGTGTCTATTCATCAATAAGGGTAATGTGCAAGACTTAGATTTAGGATCAGTGGACATGTTATTTCTGAAGGTACTGAGCAGGCAACAAGCCCAAGTATCCATTGCTTGGTTTATGCTTTCTCGGTTTCCTGATAAATTATTGGCAAAGTGAATGACTTCCTGAGAAGTAATCATGGGGAAACAACTGGCTTTTGCTCTAGCAGACTAGCATCCTAGCTTTTGTGTTACACATGATCAGTGGAGCTGTTAGGACAGCTGGTATCAGTTGTTGCAAATACAGTTGATTGATTGTATTTGGCATATTCATGGGTTTCTTTTGCTGGCTATAATCACAACATTGTACTTAGACATCATATCTTGGTCGGGATTGATTGTGGACTTTACTGGCTATGTTCCAGGATATAGAATTCGTGCAGGTTCTATATCTCCTGGTCGTCGTAGGGAGTCTGATCATCACTTCAGTCCACACTATGATCACCCATCACGTGGCCGTGAATTTGGGAGCCGAAGGGAATTTGGGAGGTACCGAGACTCTTCACCCCCTTATGGTAGAGGCAGGGGCGGCAGCAGGCCTTATGGCAGGGGCTTTGACAGACCTGGAATGGGCCGTGGGCCATTTAGAGGTGAAGGGATGGCCAGAAATAACCCTAATGTGCGTCCTAGGGAAGGAGATTGGTACTGCTCAGATCCTATGTAAGTCATTCATCTGTAACTTCTACTGTGTATTTCTTTCTATGATGTGCTGCATATGCTTTGTGTTAGAAGATCCATAGAACTGTGCTGATGTTTGCCTTATGTAATGTTAATTTTAATATAGCAAGGACTCATCTATCTTTGTCAAACTCATGGATGTGGCATCAAGTATGGTTCTACCCAAACTTTGTGATTAGGTTTCTAATAGGCAGGTCACGAGTTTCCAAAATCCCATTCTTTCCTAAATTATGCGTGATATGGTAGGCATATGCATCATTGTAGTAAACTGCTTCCTTTTGAAGTTTTGCTGTCAAATGCTAATGTTATGATAGTTGTTTTTTTTTTTTTTTTTGGTTTGGTTTTCTTTAATAACTCATCAATGTGACAAATTTGTCTTCTTGTTTACTTTGGTTCTTAGGTGTGGCAATTTGAACTTTGCAAGGCGGGAGTTCTGCAACAACTGCAAGCGGCCTCGCTATGGACATAGGGGTAGCCCTCGAAGGGGCCACCTGGGTCCACCGCCTCCATTTGCTTCCAGGCGTTTGCCTGGACATCCCATGGATCGGTCACCTCCTAGGCCCATGAATGGATACAGGTCTCCACCTCATGCATGGGCCAGGGATGGGCCTAGAGACTTTCCAGTTGGTGGGCTGCCACCTCCCAGGCATGAGGGCAGGTATCCTCCTGATGATTACATTCGGCGGGATCGCTTGGACTATCCTGGAGATGATTACCGAGGAAGGAATCGGCCAGGAGCAGCAGATTGGGATCACAGAGACCGTGGAGGGGAGAGTTTGCTAAGTGAAAGGAAAAGCTATGAAAGGCGGCCACTATCACCTTTGCCGCCTCCTGTTCCTCCTAGCCATGACCGCTGGGCACGTGAGGTGAGAGAGAGGAGCCGCTCTCCTATTAGAGGTCTGCCACCACCTAAGGACTATCATACGGATCTACTTATGGATAGGGCACGTGATGAACGACGTGGTCCTGGCAGAGAGAGGATAGGCAATCCGTATTAGTCTATGTCTATGTTGCTTGGTATTGTAGCTTATGAAGAATCTTAGATATCATTGTCTTGTCCAGGCAAAACCAAAAAATGTTTATCTGCAGTTCCTGTCCCGTGTAGCAGGAAAGGGGCCAGTTGGTGTATCGTTGCATGCGTAATTTCTCTGTTCTGTAACTTTTCGATTACGACTGTCTTGTGTACGATCTTTTTCCTTGCTGAATCTCGTGGATTAGCTGTTGCGAGTGCCTCTCGATTGATCAAACTTTTCGGGGTCCTACACTCCTATTATCAAGATTTCTGGTTGAATTTATTCTTAGATGGCTGGTTAGGGCTGACTTGATTCTGCAGGTGTCTGGCCAAAAGGGGAAAAAAGGGATTTTGTAGGTGGAATTTCCCCTTTTTAAACCGAATGATTTTGATTCTGTGATGGGTTTAGTTAAATTTTTCTACACCAACAAATCATTAGGAAAGCCCAACCGGAAACAAGAGCGCAGGCCTTTTATCGATATGGCTCTTCCATTTCCATCAATTCACTTTCTTTTGAGATATCTTTGGAGAGAAAATCCTCACGAAGTGATAAAGTAACATGTACAGCCGAGTAACTGCGCTGGTAATTCGTGTTAATGATTCATGTTTTCTATTCAGATATAAATGTGTTTGTTCTCTGAAATCATCGATCTATAACATGAGTGATTTATTAATCGTATTTATATGTGAAAATCTGCCACTTCACCTATTATATAATGTGTTTTGTATAGCTTTCGGCTTATTTGTCTATTGAAAAAATGTGATAAATCTTGATTTAGTTATAATGACTACAAAAAAATTGGTATAAAGACTCAAAAAATTAACGTCTAAAGAACAAATCTTATTATCTCTTGAAATAACAATTGCATAACTAAAGTAATGTATAACAAATAAACCATCCATCTTCTACTTCACGTTCGTACATTAAATTAAGCAATTGGTTAATAAAAAACTACAAGGATCCAAATGGCACATTAGACCGTATAAATTCATCTGTATGCTAAGCATAAGCAAAGGAAATTTCTTTTAAGCACAGTACATGTTTGAATGATTCAAATGGTAAAATTTTACGAATGATCATCTTATGATGTAAAAGATAAAGTCACTTCCCAATACGAATATTGGAGACTGTGACATCTCAAAATCAATCTTTTCTATTGAATCCTAAATATTTTAAAATTTATATTTAAATCCTTAATGTTTAAAAATATTTTCAAATAAATCTTTCATTAGTTTGCCATTAACATTTTTTGTTAATTGTAACATGTGACACTTTCTTAGTGGTCTATAGAAAAATACAAATTTATCTCTCAACTTTTTGCGTTTTTTTTGTTGAAGTTTTAAACTTTTTAAAATTTTTATTTAAATCATCAATATTTGTAAATATTTTCAAATATGTCTTATATTAGTTTGTCATTAGCTTCTTCATTAATTATGATATGTGGTACTTTTTAATTGTTCGACTTATTTTATTAAATAAATGCTATAATAAAAAAATTAAAAAATTAACAAAATAATAAAAAATAGAGAAATTTTAAAAAAGAAAAAAAATGTAAAAACATGCTAAATCAAATAACAAAGATATATTCATATATAATATAATAAATTTATATGCATGTATATTTCTTATAATTCAATAAGGCAAAAGAAATAAAAAAAATTTAAAAAAAAAACTGGAAAAAAAAAAAGTTCCCAAGTGATGACTGAAATAACTAAAAAAAAGAGTAATTGATCACTACTTACATTCTAAAATAGGTCACATTGACCTACTATATATAAGTGGCTACTCACCCCCTTATTAAAGAAAAAAAGAGAGAGAAAAAAAGAAAGGGAAATAAAAGTGAAATCCGATTGGGTTTATAATGGAATTGAGCAACCAACGAACCCCCACCCTAACTCCTTCATTCTCTTCCTAAGATCCCATGGCTAAGGATGGATTGATTCAACCTACTTTAGTTTATAGGTCATGACTTTTCATTTCCTTTTACCTATTTCGTCATTTTAAGGATAAAAGGTGGTTGAAACAAATTTTTTTTCTAGCTTTTTTGTTTATTTTTTATTTTAAAAAATTACTTTATTGAAATTATAATAAATATACATGTACATACATTTATTACATTATATATGTATATGTACCCTTATTATTTGATTTTGTGTTTTTTTTATTTTTCCAAAAAAATTTATTATTTTATTTATTTTTTAAATATTTTATTATATTAATTATATAATAAAAGTATATGAGCCAACCAAAAAGTGTTATGTGTCATAATTAACAAAAAAAGTTAACAACAAACTAATAGAGGTTTATTTGAAAATTTTTGTAAATGTTAAGGATTCAAATAGAAATTTTAATATATTTATGACCCAAATAGACAAGGTATAAAATGTTAAGTCCCAAATTTATACCTTTTTTTTTCATGAACTAATTAGAAAGTGTCGTGTATCATAATTAACAAAAAAGTTAACAAGAAACCAACATAGTACTTGTTTAAAAACTTTTGGAAATGTTAAGCATTCAAATAGAAATATTGAAACATTTAGGAATTGAACCAACAAAAATGCAAAAGGTTTAATTTTAAATTTGTATTTTTCTCAATTTGTATATAATATTAAAGAAGAAATCATTAATGAAACTTGTAACTCTTAGAAAAATTGATCATTATAGAATGCACAATCATGTTCTCTATCATAAACAAAACTATCAGAATTCATTAACCACATGTTCACTTGCAAGTAGTGGAATTGCTATTCCCTTATTATTACCTATTACCTTATTTACTTGCAATAGGTACTGATGAATCCCAATTACAATGAATTGGAATTCCAATTACTTGAAATTATTGAATCAAAATTCCTCCTTGCACCCTATGAATCCCAATTATAAACTCATTCCCCTTTTTAATTCCAAAATTACCTACTTGGAAAATACAAATTTACAACACCACATGCCATTGTTCTCTATGGTGCACTATCACTACATGCCACTATTCATGGTGCACCACCACCATTGTAATACCCCTTACATATTAGGAGAAGAGACTTTAATCATCGAGATACATTTTGGTGTAACAATTTAAAGTACATCGAAACTCTGAAGTTAAGTATACTTAGGCTAGAGCAATCTTAAGATGAATGATCTTTTGAAAAACTACTGCACCAATAGGCAAAACCATGCAACATTCAATGCTGAAGTGAACAATGCCTTAGTGGAAGGAGTTTTCGCTGAGTCGTTACAAGTTGTATGAAAGTATTGTACCAACCGAAAGGGTAAGTCCTTGCCTGGTAGTAATCTTGGACTTGGGTAATGAAATTTATGAGAACATCAGTTTTGTAAATGGGGTGGATTGTAATACCTATTACATGCTAAGAGAAGGAATTATAATCATCGAAGTACTTTTTGGTGTAGCGGCTCAGAATACGTTAAAATTTCAAAGTTAAGTATACCTAATTTAGAGCAATTTCAAGATGGGTGACCTTTTAGAAAACTGCTATACGAAGAAACAAAACCATGCGGCGTTCCATACCAAAGTTGACAATACCTTTATAGGAGAAATTTTGGCCGAGTCGTCATACACCATTGTCCTCCATCGTACATGATATCAAGTGCACTATGTTGCATATACAATAATAAAAAACTAGTAAAACAGGTTATTTCTATAAGGATTATGATTAGTCTCAACTATATTAGTCCTACCTATATCTAGGCAAACCAAAATATACTAAAATAAAATAATGTAAATCAACTCTTAAATCATATAAAATATTAAATCTACTTATAATTAATAAAGAAAATATAGAAAATCAACACTTTAAAAGATTAAATCAAAGAACTAACAAATTGGAATCTTGAATTGATGTTAACGATCGTGATATTAAAATATACTACATTTGACTATTGGATCCTTGAATAGTTTAGATTATTCCTTTTAAATTCCCTTTTAAGTTATCAAAGTAATAGAGTATAAAATCGCTTTATCTCAAAGTATAAATTACCCTAATTAATTAAGTCTCCCTATTTATAGAAAAGATATGTAGTTAATCAACTGTTTTATGTTCTGAATCATAACCTAATTATAGTACATTATCTCTAATTTCTTACTTGTAATATGATGTTAGTTTATTATGGAATCCATTGAATCAATTTTACTATTCGAAGACTTTAGCCCAATCTAATATGTATTCCACATATTAAAAAAAAAAAAAAACACATGCTCCATGATAAATATATCAAGAATACCGATATTCAAATATTTAATATAGAAATATCATAAATCCATTAATTCAATACCCAAATAATAAAAGTTAATTCATGATTATATACGGCACACAAATTACAAAGAGAATAAAAAAAATCCATAAATAAAAATCAAGAAAATGATAAATAAAACTTATTCTTTATTATAGAAATTAAAAATCCCTAGCCTTCAATCTTTATATGAATGAACTTTTAAGTTTATAATCGGTATCGATCCCATCAATTATTTACAAGAAAATTGAAGAAAACTAAAAAAAACGACTCTACGAGGAAGATTAACAGAATTGAACCTATAGTGCCATATGAATGAATGTCTATTTGTGATATCATATAAGTGATCCATTTATATGATATGAAACTTTGAAACATATCTCTCCTTTATCTTTATAAAATAAAATTTTCTAATGGACAGCTCGAAATAAAAATACATACTTAAAATTTAGATAGCATGACATAAATCTTCTTCGGACGATTTGTTTTTCCAATTTGAACTCTCGTCCACGGTCAGAATCTCCATGGAGAGAGGACTTTTATTAAATACTCGGACTTGAAATTCCTTAACATATGCTTCGTTTGGACCGAACTTAAACTTGGATCGCGTGTGAACAATTTTATGGGCTGGAGCGTAACGTCTTTAGACTTCCAATTAAATGCGATCCGTTATCAAATAGTTGTGTAACTTTTGGTCATATTTTAAATAAACTGACACATGATTTCTTTAAGCAACCGTGTCAATCTTCAAAAGTTTATAACATATCTCATTAAAGTTCAAATCAAGCCAAACTTGATTTAATATTTTCCTTTTTTTCTTAATTATTCATCTAGTACCTAAAATAAAAATATTTTTTAATTAAATATTAAATGTCCACAAAATACCCACAAAAATATAAAAAATACTAACAAAAACCCATTAATAAGTATACATAATAAAACATGTATTAGTACACCATCACGACATACTACCATCCCCCATCATCAGCCTCCATCGTTGTTCTCCATCAGACACCACCACCACCACCATCAGGAGTTGGGATGGAGAGAGGGTTGAGTCCAAGAGCTGAGATCTATAGAAAGCGAGTCTAGGTCTAAGAAAAAGGGGAGAGAGAGAGAGTTGAGATCTGATACTAAGTTAGAGTGAAAGAGAGGGTCAATGAGAGAATTTTGACATCTGAATATAAGAGAGAGATTTGTTGAGATCTAAGAGTTGAGAGTGAGAGAGAGAGAAAGAGTTGAGAAGCATAGAGAGAGTCTAAGTAGAGAGAGAGAGTCAAAACCTTTTGCAAGAGAGAGAGAGAGAGAAAAGAGAAAGAGAAAAATGGAGAAGATGAGGGCAAATATGTAATATTACCTTCTATTATGAGTCCATTCTTATTGTTCTTTTTTTCCAACTAAATAATGTAATAACCATCGTATTATTCTTCCTTCTTCATTTCATCCCTCATGAATCCCAATTACTTTCCTACTTTATTCCATTTGGCTAACTAAATAAGCCATAAATTTCCACTTTGAAACATCGTTTCTGGAAATATAAAATCTAAATGGAAATAAAAAATAAGTGATCGAACTATAATTTCATAAAATCTATGTTAGAGTTCGGCTAGGACTTGGGGAAAGAACATAAGAAAGATGTTAACAATCATAGTTCTAATGAGTTGACGAGCTTATGAATGAGTTTAAGTGTTGGGATTGAATTTGAGTACATTTATAAATGGATGTGATTGTTTATTAATAGTGTTTTCAACACAGGATGATTTGTAGCTCTATTGATATGTTTTGAGGTTGTACACATGAAGGGCATACCATAATGGAAGAAATCGAAACAAAAGAAACTAACAAGTCAATGAGTAGCTTATGGATATGACTCACCATAAGTAAACACTACCTAACTCTACACTCAATATTACATACGAATGTAGAGATAAGGGTTGCTCACCATTGACTCTTACTAAAGGAATTAGATAAGAGTTAGATAAGATAGAGAACATGGGAGTTGCTTTGAAAGGAAAATTTTTGTATTCAATATTTTGAAGAAGTGGGGTTTTTATATTAGCCTCTCAGGGTTACATACACAAAAGGAAAAGATAAAAGGGTAAATACAAAAGATATTCTTAATAGATGCTAAAAAGGGTAAAATAGGCAAAGTATTATACAGTGTATAGAAAGGGAATCGTTCTAGCTACCAGTAAGCACATATCAAACGGTGGTTGGCAAACTGAAATGATCTATGTTCCATTATTACTACAAATGTATGGGTTCTGACAGCTCGTTTAGTTCAATGGTTGTGCAATTAGCTTAGTAAAGTTAGGAAGAAAGCTAGGCAAATTGGTCATTATGATCTGTGTCGGGTTGAAGCTCAAGTGTTGGGCTTGGGCAAAGGTTGTGTCAGGTTAGGTAGTAAAATTGTTTAGCTTAGCTAAGAGTTTGGTGCTCATTAGCTCGGGAACCATCCTGATCATGACCATTACTCGGCATTCTGGTTAGTTGAAGTACAGCAACTCTTGGTTAGTGATGGAATCTTTATCTTTGAAACGTTCAGGAGCTAGTATTAGTCGAGTAAGTCCTTGCAATCCTCTAGTTCAACTTCTGGTGATGGGTCCAAGGAGTTGATTCCCATCATCTTCGTAGGGGTCAAAGAGATTTAACCTTAAATTTATGGGGTCTTCTTTGGCTACCTCTTCCTCTATTTATGCTTTTATTTCATCTGGGTGGTGAAGGATTAGGTTAGATACGTTGAAAATGGAAGAGACTTATAGTCTTTAGGTAGCTTAATTTAATAAGCACTATGGTTGACCTTCTTTGATACCTTAAAAGGACCATCAACTCTGGGTGATAGCTTACTCTTTCTGAGGTATGGAAACCTTTCTTGACTGAGGTGGATCTATATAAGGTCGCTTAGGCTAAAAGACATAGCTCGGTAACTGCAACTAGCAATCTCTTGTCGCCGTTTGTTAAACTTAGTGATTTTCTTGGCCATATGCTAATGAAGTTCTTGTAGTCCTCGGATTCGATGGACTTCGGTCTGGCTTTCTTCACGAGCCGTAGGGGTACTTATCGTATCAAGTAGGATGGTTAGGTTGAGGCCATAGATGACCTCAAAGGGGGGTTTCCCAGTAATACTGTAGATAGTTCGATTGGAGTTGAACTCTACAACGAATGAGTACAGATCCTAATCCTGTAAGTTCTTTCCTACGACAGCTCGGAGTTGGGTATCTAATGTCTTGTTCACCAACTTGGCCTATCCGTCTATCTAGGAGTGATTACTTGAACTAAATATAAGTTTAGTACCAAGTCTCCTCCATAAGGTCTTTCAAAAGTAGCTTAAGAACTTGGTATCTCCATCTAAAATAATAGACTTCGGAACTCCATGTAGGCGAATGACTTTTTGCAAAAAAAAATCAACAATATATAAAGCATCGTTAGTTCGATGGCATAAGATGAAGTATGCCATTTTACTAAATTAATCCATAACTACAAGAATCAAATCTTTTCCTCTAAGTGTCCAAGGTAACTCTAAGACAAAGTCTATGCTGAGGTCAACCTAAGGTGAGGTCGATGTAGGTAAGGGCATGTACTCTCTACATAGTTCTTTCCTTCCCTTCGCCATTTTGCATATATCACAACTTCTGACGACCTTGTGGACATCCTTAGCTAAACCAGGCCAACAGAAGTTCTCCTTCAACAAGTTAACAATTTCAGTAACACCAAAATGCTTAAATAAGTAACCGCTATGAGCTTCCCTAACCAATAGCTCATGTATGGAAAAGTTCAATATGCATAACCTCTTCTCCTTGAATTGGTATCCATCTTTTAGATGGTATCCTCCAATAGCAATTTTGTCTTAATATTTTTCAATGATAAGACCAAAGTGCAGATCTTGAGCATATTACTCGGTAATAAGGGAAAATCCTAATAACTTAGTTTGTAGGGTGGCCAGTAAGACATGCTGACGTGAAAGAGTGTTAGCAACCACATTAACATTACCTTTCTTGTGCTTGATTACATAAGAAAAACTGTCCGTGAACTTTAACCACTTGGTTTGTCTCTTCATAAGTTTGTTCTAGCTCCTAAGATGCTTTAATGACTCATGGTCTGTATAGATCACAAACTCTTAAGGTAATAACTAATGTTGCCATATAGTAAGAGATTATAGCTCCTTTTCATACACTAAGTAATTCAAGGAAACACCACTAATCTTCTTACTATGGTAAGCAACAAGGTGACATTCTTGCTTCAAGACTATGTAAATGCTAATACCAGAAGCATCACACTCTAACTCAAAGGGTTTATCAAAATCTGGTAGAACCATGACTAATGTTGTGGTAAGCTTTTCCTTGACTTCCCTATAGCTCTTCTCAGCTCAGTTAATCCATTGGAATCCTTTACCATTCTTTGTCAATTCAATCAAGGGAGCTGTAATAGTATTGAAGTTTTTTATGAATCTTCTATAGAAAGAAGTAAGACCATGGAAACTATGTACTTCAATGACATTATATGGTGTAAGTTACTCTAAGATAGCTCAAACCTTTTCCTCATTAGCTCGGATTCCTTATCCAAACACTACATATCCAAGAAAGACGACTTATTGTAGGCAAAATGTACACTTCGTCATATTTCCAAACAATTTCTCATCATGAAGTATGTTAAAAACAACTCAAAGATGCTCTAGGTGATTGGCCAAGTTAATACTATATACTAGTATGTCATCAATGTACATGACTACATATATCTTAATCAAGGGACGCATCACATGGTTCATGAGCCTCATAAAAGTGCTCGATGCATTGGTAAGGCCGAATAACATAACCAACTATTCATAGAGATCGTGTCTAGTCTTCAATATAGTCTTCCATTCATCTCCTAGTCTGGTGGTAGCCACTTTGCAAATAAATCTTTGAGAACACTTGAGATCCATGAAGCTCGTCCAATATGTTATTGAGCCTCAATATGGGATATCTATGCTCAATAGTAATTCGAATTGATAACTCAGCTATCAATATACATGCGCCAAGAACCATCATTCTTTGGGACGAGTAGGGCTGGCACGACATAAGGGCTCATGCTTTCTCTCACATATCTACATTCCACTAGCTCGTCCACTTGTCTCTTTAGCTCGGCAGCTTGCTCAAGATTCATTCTATAAGCAAGTTTGTACATCAGAGCTACGCTTCGTTGTAAGTCAATACAGTGTTTGATGCCTTAGACCAATGGTAATCTTTTAGGTAATTCTTCTGGGAATAGGTTGAAGAATTCATCTTTCAACTTTTGAACCTTTTTTGGTACATCATTGAGATCTCTCAATTCCAACAATCTTCTAATCAACAAAAACATGAGTTCATTAGCCTCCTCAATAACTCAAAGTTCTTGTTAGCTCAACACCAAAGCCTTCTTCTTACCAACTTAGGTAAGTTAGTTATCAGTTTCATTCACTTGGCTCAGGGTCATAGGTTGTAGCACTATTATTTTGCTATCCTTTGTAAAGGTATAGGTGTTCTCATACTCGTCATGTGTGATACGTCGGTCAAATAACTAAGGTATTCCTAAAAGTAAATGTGAAGCTCTTATGGGGACAACATCATAAACCACCTCTTCTTTATAGACATTCCCAATACAAAATGGTATGACTACTTGTTCGATTACGTATAAAGTATCCTTATCATACAACTAGTGTAACTTGTAAGGTCGAGAGTACTTAGAGGTCAACAGACCTAATCTCTGCACAAGGGTCTGGGTGATAACATTGGTGCAACTCCCTCCAACTATTATAAGTGTGCATAGTTGACCCTTGATAGGACACTTTGTATGGAACATGTTCTCTCTTTTTCATCCTCAAAGCTCGGCATTGAGCTCGGCACTTGCCTCAATACCGACATCATTACTTTACCCTAGTCGACATAAACACAGGTCTCTTCCTCCTCCTCTACTTCAATTCGCCCAACATCTTTCTCTTCCTTCTCATGTTCACTCTCATCAATGCTGTCCACTTCATCACCTTAGAAGACCATAACACGTTAGTTAGGACACTTAGTAGCCATTTGTCCATAACCTAAGCACTTAAAACATTTTATCTCACTTATCTTGCGACCTAAGGATTGTTCTTTTTCAAATTTATTCAGGTAAGCTCTATCATCAACTCAGTTCTTCAGGCTAACTCAGTTATCATTCGATTGATCATTCTTCTATTCTATTCAATTTGGCCTTCTCAATTTAGGGTAACTAAATTGGCATAGGATAGCAATCCATGAAGAGCTTAGATTAGGTTGGATAGGGGCATTCCTCTTTTGCTTCTTGACCTTCTAAGCTATCCTAACAACTCCTTCTGGAGTATAGAACCTTTGTACTTCCATAATGTTATGGATCTTATGCTTGAGTCTAGAGATAAATCTTGATATAGTGCGAGCTTTGGGCTCATCTACATCAACCCAGATCGTCGGCATCTGAAACTCCCTGACATAGTCATCCATGGTTTGGCTTCCTTGGCGAAGCTCTTGCAATTTGGTAAGGTGTCTTGTAAGTAAGTTTCAAGTATAAATCTTCCTCCTAGCAACCTTTTCATGTCTTCCCAAGTTAGTGCACCTCTTTGTCCATCTCTTTCTTTAGCCACATTCAAGTTCTTCCACCACATGGCAGCATATGTAAACCTTATTTTTAGTGGGCCTGAGATTTGATTAAGAGTACTTTTTGAATATTTCCAAGGATCAACTAAACTAAAAACTTAAGTTTACATTTAAAAATGAATTAAATTTTTCTAATTCAAAAGCCGATTATCGATAAAACCTGAGCTTGAAGAACTACGAGCTCTAAAGTCACTTAAAACCCTAAACCCTAAAACCATTAAGGAATTTCAACCTTAAGTAATTAATCGATAATTTAATTTGAATAATTTCATTCAACTTTATAAAATTTCACAATTTTATAAAAATCAAATCATAAATTACAAAATAATGCAAGATGAAAACCCTAAAACAATTTCCTATAAGACCATGCCCTTATCTTCATGTCTAAGCCTTACGCATCAATAAGTAGACCAATCAATCACCTTAGATGATTTATCAATTGAGAGTTAGAATCATTTATCAATTGATAACTTATCAAAATCTAGTGATAAGACATTTTCCTTTTCACCTCTTCACTTATATTACATATGGACAATTTTTTACAAGATTTCACATGCTTAACTTCACTAAATGAGACAAGACTATTCCATGACCCCAAAGGACACTAAATGGCATATTTGAATAAGGAGAAAATGGGGGCCATACTCTTGTCTTTCAACCATCAATCACTTTCTCTTATACACCAATATTCACTCCTTAATGCTTACATCATCAATAGTTGTAATTATTGACTTTTGTGTAAGCTATAAGACAACACTTTCAAGACATCTTAAACACTCATTTCTCTCATTCCCTAACCGGACACTCTTCCCCTTATTTCTCTCACTTTCAATTTCATTTTCACTTCTTCTTTCTCTCATTTGAAACAAACATAAAAGGAGAAACAACCCTACCCAACAAAATCAACTTTGCCACCATTTTTCCAAACTTCACTCACGGCATTTCCTTCTCCTTTTCTTGTGTCATTTTCTTCCAACATCTAAGCTCTTTTAGAACCATTAGAACCTCTACAAACCCCATTCTAAAGTATCAAACAACTTGGGTTTCCAAAAGGTTGCAAAAAGAGGAAGCAAAGTTAAGAGCTTAAGTGAAACCTTTGTGCACAACCACCGTATTTTGCTTTAAGGACGAGTAAGTGTTTCTTGTGATTAGTGGGTTAGTGTTTATGTTAGGAGACTTTGATTTCTTGAAGATATAAGTATGATTTAAGTTGTTATAACACCAAAGACCATTCTAAGAAACAAACTCATGAAACCCTTATATGAAGTTGAAACATGAGCATGTAAAGTTGGTGTTTTATAAAGACACTTGTTTAACGCTTTGAATGGAAGATTTTAAGTTAAGAAAATCTTGAAACAAGAACTTGAATGGAAGATAAGCATGCTAGACATGAGGGTTCAATAGTCATTTGGATGTTGATTTTATTTCCATTAAGTTAAACATGCTCAAATCTAGACTTAAATTAAGGAAAAATTCATCACATGAAGTTTCATGAAGAAACCAACTTTGTATGACATGAGCTATGATATGGAAGTTGTAATAAGTGTAAGATCTTCTATTTCTTTGTGTGAAGCATGAGTTAAAGAATCATTTTACGAAAGAAAGGTTAAGTTAATATTTGGATATAAGTAGTCTAAGTGCATGATCTAACACCTAAACTTAAGGAAATGATGAAACAAGTTGAAAAACCAAGTGAGAACCCCTTGGAATCATCACGACCAGATCTGGAACATGGGTAAAAGACACTTAAAAATATGATAAAAGTAAGTGAACAAAGTGAAAAGATCAACTAAAGAAAATATAGTAAGTATACAAAACCTAAAACTCAAAACCGAGCTTAAAACTCTCAAAATAAGCCTAGAACTCTAAGTTGGGCCTTCAATAAAATTCTAATCAGCACTTTAAAACATTAAGAGAGGTTGTTTTGAAGCCCATAAGAAATCTACCTAAGACTCCATAGGCCCAACAAAGTCACTAACTTTAGTTTGAACAAAAAACAAGCCCATTTGACAACTTAAACCCACTAAAGGGCTCATGAAGTGGTTGTTAGCCTTAGGAGTATAAATCAAAGTTGTAAATTTGATCTCAAAGAGTATTTTGAGCTTAGGATAAAATCTTAAGACCAAGCCCAAATGATTTCTCAAGTTACTAAAAAGCTTATTTACCAAATAAGGCCCAAAAGTACTCTAAAACATGAGGATCGCTACTATTTTGACCCATGGATAGATTCTTGTGCCTCATTTAGAAAATATAATCTCACCATGTTAAATTACACTTGAAAACGATGAAGATTGACTATAAGATCATAAAAATCGGATTTAAAACGAAAAAGTTATACGCGATTGAACTTTCAAGTAAAAACTGGGAAAAGATACGAAAACTAGTCAAAAGTATAACTTAAGGAAATTTAAATTAGTTTCGTAAGTTTACTTCAATCCCTTATAAATATTATTTCGATGACTAGGGGACACCATATACGGAGACAACTTGCCTCCGGATTACTTTGATTGATCTACGTGGCAGAGTAAGAAAATTCCCGATGACTCTTTACTTGATTTTGTTTGTAGAATAGATGTACTTAAACTCTTATATATAAATTTGGATGCTTGTGGGCTATGGGAAATGCATGTGTATGAATTTATAGATGAATGCGATGACTTGATAATTATATATAATAATGGGAATTGTTTGTACTAATATATACATGTGAGTGGTATGGAATGAAATTGTCAATCACCTTAAAAATCGAGTTAATCACTTATACGATTAAGAAATCAAAATGAATCATGCATTCCCCATATTGCATACGGATAACACTGACTGCCGCTTCACGTAAAAGATGGGAAGGGACTCATAGGAGGACATGTCTCCTGCAAGATTAGGCACTAGCTATGTCATTATATATATTGAGTCTCTATCCTAAGCTGATGGGCATACTAGGCGCTGGGAGACGCCAACCGTTGGCGAGAGGCCGAGTCTTGTGGCTTCTGCTTAGGGCATGTGTTTGTGGATTGCGGAGGCCACTACACCACTAGACTTGGGATTTTAAAAATATGATTTGTTATTTGGTATAAACATTTATATATAAAGATTTTTGTTTTAGCTTAAGCACAATTGTGCAAATGAAATAAAACCTAAGGTCTAGAACTCGGATTTTGGTTTGGGTCGGTTAATTATCTCCAAACCCCGACTACAGGTGGCATAAATCTGAGTTGTATGTAGTTCCTAGGTCACTGCATGTGTTGTTTGGCATACTGATTGTTCGTGCATCCATATGATTGTGTATCTAATAAATTTCTGCCATGTAGTACTAACAAGGGTATTTATCTCACTAAGCTTAAGCTTACACCCCTATAGATTTTTGTTGTTGCAGGAAAACCTCTTCTCTAATCCGGGTCGAAGCATGCCCATAGTAAGTCTCGTTTAGGGACTGATTGGAGCGTTCAGAGAGCGAAGAAGACATTTTGTAATAGATTTATAAATATCTAGTTACTTTTATATTTTTGTTCATAACATGGATTAAAATCTCTAATGCAGTTCCCTTATGAACTGCATCCGTTGTAATATTCTTTTGGTGTGGGTCTCACAAGCCCAACAATTAGCTAATTTATACCATAGAAGTAATTTTAGTTAACTTGCTCTATATTACTTGTGTATGGGCCTAGTGGTAACGTATAATGGAAGGAGCCTTGTGTGTCGTATGAAAGGCATATGATCAGCAAGAGGGTTGATAATAAACCCTTATACAGTATACAACGACTTACTACGACAACGATACTGTTGGGTCGTGATAGGTTTAAGTGGTATCAGAGCGTTAGGTTTAAACTAATAATCAAGTAAGTAAAACCGAACCCTAGACGCTAGGAATCCCCTACCAAGCGAGGAAGAGTAGAGTGGGACCGGGTTAGGATCCTTACGATATCAAAAGAAATAATAAAACTTTCCTAAAAGAATGCATAACCTTTAACAAAATTTTTATGGTTGATCAGGAGAACGCAAGCAGGGTTTGTCGAAACCTCATGCTTTTAATGATGCATAAAGGAGAAACTTTTATCGAGTATCGATGAAGACTCCGGATTCTATGCGAGGATATGGCCCTGGTAGGAACGCCATGTAGGCTAAGGGATGTATGGACATTGTAAAGGGCAGGATTAAGCCTTTATTGGAGAGCATGCTATAGAGATATACTAATCAAGATACGTGGACCTGTTTTGTCCGACGTGGAGTTGACTTACATTATGGAAAGGGAAGAAGGGGCCAGTATTGAAGCTGAAATAATATTCTTGGTGCAAGATGGCCTAAGGATGGCTGCCCCTAGCTTCCAATACTGGCGTCAACTAAGTCAGGGTTATGCCTTAGTGCGTGACCTAAGGGTTAACCACCCACGAGTAGTCCAGATGGATGAACAAAATGGAATACCTCCGCCAGTAGCCCCTGCCAATGCTTACTTTCTTTATGTAGAGCAAGACGTCATTGACATCTACCCTGATGCCCTTGAATTTGAAGAGGACATAGATATTTTACCTCTTTTTCCAAGAGAATACCGAGTCGAAGTGCCACCCAAGCCAGAATCATGTGAATTCCTATTGCCCCATGAGCTATACCAGGTGGTTTACCGTCCAAGGTCACTGCCTAGTCTAGATGAAGGAACCTCATCTCTGTTCCCTAGAAGGAGACTTCGATAAGTAGGCTGGTTAAATGATGATGAAGCCGAACCTTCTATGAGGCATAATTAGTTAAGGACAACTTGAACTTCCGAAGTGTTTCTAACGTTATTATTATGGTGTTGATGTTATTGTGTAGTAAAGTTTGTCTGTATCGTGTTGTGTGTACTTTCTAATTTATGGTTGTATTGAATTTCGAATTCCAGTAATTGTAGGAAACATGTGTAACTTCGAAAGGGACCATATCTAAACCCTATGTATGTTTGGAGAATTAATAAAAAGGACTTCTTGTGTGTGTTTTATTCTACTTGATCTTGTTCTGATGATACAATTAAGGAGAAATGTCTTATAATGGATAAATTGAATCAAGATGATATGGTCTCAAGTGATAAAAATTGATTTGTTGAACGAGTTGTAAATTGAGTTAATTTGAATCTAACTCTAAAAACCATATTTTCAGCGAACATAGGCACGTAAGACAACCTCCTAAAGAGAGAGCGCCACTAGAGCAACACCCGGGACAGGACGTACCGATTGATAAGACTGAGGAGATCTTGATGGCTATACAAGCAAATAATGCTCTACTAAGGACTTTTTTGGAGAGGAACCAAGCACCTCCACCACTAGCACCATAGGAGCAAGTCCCTTAGATGCCTGTACCACCACTTATGGCTATGGAGGGCCAGTTTGCAACAGCATCACCGCCACCTCCACCACCAGCACCACAGGAGCAAGTCCCTCAAATGCTTATACCACCACCTATGGCTATGGAGGGCTAGTTTGCAGCAGCATCATCGTCGCCTCCACCACCGCCGGTAGGATTAGCAAGAGACCCTTACCCAGTTCATGATGAGCTTCTACCACCGAGGAACTTATTGCCAGAATTTTTGAAGTGTAATAGATACTTTGATGGGAATGCAAGCCAGCCCGATAAGGCCGAAGATTAGCTGATGCAGGTTGAGAGATCTTTTGAGGCTTTTGAAGTGTCGCACCACTTGAGAACGACTTATGGTACTTATCTGCTCTGTCTAAGAGTGATAACTTTGTGGGAAACCAAGAGAGGGAATCTACGACAACCCATTACATGGGGGGATTTTCGAGAGGAATTTTTGAGGCACTACTTCCCCGAAAGTTTGCGGGTAAAGTATAGTGATGAGTTGTTTGGAATCAAAAGAGGAAGCTGTACTCTTGAGCAGTATGAAGCGGACTTCACTCGCTTACTGCAGTTTGTTCCACCTGAATACCATGACAGTGATTGGATGAAGAAGCAAATTTTTGTGAGGGGACTAGACCCCGAGTTAAAAAAGGAAGGTTTTGGAGTTTCAACCAAGGACCTTCAATGAAGCAGTTGAAAAGGCTAAAGTATTGGAAACCGCAAAAAGACAGGGAGAGGAAATGTTAAAGCCAAAAGTTGTTGTTTTTGGTAAAAAACCATTTGAAGGACCAGGAAGCTCGAGTTCCAAGGTGAGGAAAATTTTAAGACCTCATAAGGTAATCTAGAAGAAGAACAAGAATGGAAAGGTTATATGTTGGAAGTGTAGAGGGAATCACTATCCACGAGAATGTGCTTAACTCCAAAACAAGTGTTATTTTTATGGAGATGGGAACCATGTAGTAGCAGATTGTCCAAAGAAGACTACCACAACTTGTTTCATCTGTAAACAACCGGGACATTTTGCTAACAACTGTCCTTAGTGCCAAAATGCCACCATACAGACTACAGGACACCCCAGGATGGGGAGAGCTGTTGGAGGAAATGGGCAGAGACCCGGAGCTGTGAATGCTGCAAGAGTCTACAACCTGGAAGGAGGATGGGATTATGAGGAGTACCCTGAAGAGGAGGTCATTTACTATGAAGAGGTAAAAGATGTTGTATATACAAAGCTGATTACAGGTATGTTACTGGAACTTTCTTTTTAAGTTGAGTCGGATGATAAAAGTACATTTTAGTACAAAAAGACTAAAAGTGTTTAACTTAGTAACAAAAATTTTAGAGCCTAATAATTGTACCTTGTAAAAACTTAACCTTAAATTCGATTCAGGGAATGTTGATATAAAGGGACATTCAGTATATACCTTATTTGACACCGGAGCGACTCATTCATTCATTTCCCCCAAAGTGGTACAAAGAATTAAATTGCCTGTGACCGTCACAGAATCAAGTTTCAATGTACGGATTCCTACAGGAAGTGTGGTTACTACAAAGGAAATGGTGAAGAAATGCTTATTTAGCATACAAGGCCATGAGTGTCACGAACTGAGGACGGCCTAGTCGTGGCAAACGCCGTATACTGTACAAAGAACCCCTGATTGGTTACCCTTCCAATCAAGAACTCTTCACACAATATACAAGACTCTACAACCACTAGTTTCCAAAGAACATCCAGACTCACATGATATCATTACACAAATATATTTATATAAAATTTAAGTTACAAAGCTTACATTACACAACATTTAAGTATGTCTAAGTCTATAATAATAAGATAAAGAAAAGTACATGGGAAGAGTCTAAATAAACTGTTCTCTCTCAGTACACATAACAGCTCGCTCTTGCCCACTTCCCCAAGCTAACCTGCGGTATTCCTCGTCCTGTCTCTACGAACAGGCTATCCTACAACAAAAGTCTAAAGGGGTGTAAGCCTAAGCTTAGTGAGCAAAACCCTCAGCCACACCACAAGCAAATTATAAATACATTATATTTAAACATATGAATGAATGATCAACCAGTATGCCAAACAATACGTATAATTAACTAGTTCATATACGTAACTCAGATTTAACGCTCTCCAAAGTCAGGGTTGGAGTTTACACGGCACCAATCAGATCCGGGTATTATACTAGAACTTACTTTACTACGGAATTCCATATTCCGTACTTATATCAAATAATTCTTTTATTTTCATAAAACCCAAGTTTTAGTATAATTGTGAGTGGGCCCTCGCAGTCCACACTCACCCCTAAACAGAGGCCTCTAGACTCGACCCTTAGCCAGGCGGTTGGCGCCTCCAACGCCTAGTATTCCCGCGGGCCAGGATAAGGTCATTTTGTACAAGTGCACCGTACATAACCAAATGAATAAATAATATCAACCCCCGAATGGCCTCTCTTTACCTCCGTGTGATGTGACGACCGGAATAGTATCCATGCTATGCATGTTAATGCATGCCCTAATTTCTTTTTATAAGCCGAGTATAATTAAGTTCAAATTATGCTATGACCATCCAATTGTGCACACAATCATTTTCTATACTATCATGCAACAAACATAGTATTATCAATACTTAAGATAAGTTCACAATTCAAGACATACCAACATACACAGGCATTTTCCCAAACCCCACACAATAGTCAATTAACAATAGTATTTAAGTCCACTATCTACAATCACAAAACAAGCATGGAATCATTAGGTAAATACTCACTCGGCTATGGTGATTCGTCCTAATTGTAGTAGTCGATCGGGAGGTCCTCACGCACCTTAGGGTCACCTGATCATTACGATTTGATAAGGCTAGTAAGTATTTGAATTAACTAATAATTCTAAACATCTAATTACCTAATTCTACTTAGACTATTATCAACCTTTACCCGGTAAGACTTTAATTTCAATCGTATGTAACTTTTTCGTTTTATTTCTGATATTTATGAATTTATAGTCGTCTTTCATCGTTTTCGGACGTATATTCACACGGTAATGTCTGTTTTGGACGTTAAGACCCCTATTTTACATTATGAACTAAATTTATAGAAATTTTTTAGCTATAATACTTAAGTATTGCTATTACTTATATTTATAGCCTTTATTCCCTAAATTCTTATAATTAAGGGATTTACTTTGTTATTACCAATTCATATACTAAATTAGGTATAATCTAATTTAGAAGGTGTATTAGGATTTTCTAATTTAAGTATCTAATACCTATACTTTTCTTACTTTTCTCATTTTCTAAACCTATGCTTATATCATCGCTTACATCATCTTTTCTTTATGTCATTGCTTATGTCATCACTTGCTTATGTAATGGCTTATGTCATCATATGTTTATGTCATCTCTCACCTCATCATTTGATTACATAAGCATTACCTTATGCTTATGTCATATGTACATGTCTTATGTACATTTGTCCCTTACTTCTACTTATGTACATATGCCTTATACTTATACTTATGTACATATGCCTTATACTTACATATACTTATACATCTACATATACTTATACCGTATTTATACATATATTCCTATACGGTTGGATACGTATTTTATACTAAAAATTCGTATGCCAAATTTTCCCTTAAGAAAATCCTCTCAATTTCATTCTTTTGCATTTCTATGTATGTATTTAGTATAGTATACACATATATAGTTAGATATGGGCTTAAGTTAGGTTATGTACATGATAATTACTTATGTATAAAGGTTCATATACTTGTATTTCTTTGGTATTTCTTTATGTACACATATCTAAGAGTACATACACATGTATTTCTTCCATTTCCTTCATGATCCTTCACTTTCTACACTTAAAGATGGAAACTTTGTTTCCTCTTTGTCAAGACATCACTAAACACCTAACTACTTATCTAATCTACCTAATTAACTAACTAATGAATAATATAAAATAACATAAAACAACTTAAAGACATACCTTTAATTGTGTTGAAGTTTTTGGAGACAAAAGCAAAGGAATGAAAGTGAAAGAGGGGAGGGAAGTTCACGGCATGAAAGGGAGGTTTTGTTTTTGTTTCTTTTGTTTGGTTTTCAATTATGGAAGACAACAAATGGTGGGGCCTAAAGAAGATAATTGTGGACGGCAACAACTAAGAGAAAGGGAAAAGAAAAATCAAAAGGAAAAGAAAAGAAAACCATCATTAAGTAACTAAGATATTTTCCTTATCTCTTAAGACTTTTGACTTTTCAAAATATTGACTTGGTCAACCCTTTGACTTTGGTCAACATGCATTACCTTAGTCAACATTCCTTAAGTATGTATAATTTTGTGCACATAATGTAGTAATTAAGGGAGATTAGAGGAAAAATGAAGGAAATGAGGGGAAATGAAATATTTGATGAATTGATTAGTAAACATTGTTGATGAGATCTTACTTTAGGTCTTTATAGCCTATATATCTTATTTGATAAACTACTTTGAATAACAAATGCAAAAAGTACCAATTTAAGTGTTAAGGTTCACTACATATAACCTAATCTTCAACTATTACTCTAACTCTAAGTGAAACTATCTTAATCACTTACTTAAGAAGTAAATATAATCTATGACTCATTATCTTAATTTCTAATGGATTACCTAAGGATTCGAAGCATATAAGTACGAATGAGGGTCATCTCTAACCCTTTACTAATAGTTTAGCAAAATATAAGCATTATTTTATCAATTAGGGTTTTAGGGTATATCATGTTGGATTAGTGAACATATGTCTTTAAGATAATTATTTTTAGAATTTCTATTACTTTTGAATAAAATCTTTTGCATTTAGAAACATTTAGGGTAGAAAATTTTTTTATGCGATTGAGTAATTCTTTTAAGGTTTTCACTTTCATTAGCCTTGTCGACTCCTAAATTGTCTAACATAGCCGAGTCTATTACAAAAGCTAGGTTGATAATTTTAGAGGTTTACAATGAGAGTATGATAAATCTTATCATTCTCGATCTGGGCAAGTATGAGATGATTATGGATATGAACTGGATGACATCATGTGGAGCTATAGTTGATTGTAAGAAGAAGAAAGTGTACTTTAGGGACTTAAAAGGATCTAAGGTGGAATTTTAAGGAGAATTGACGATAGTGGGAAAACATAAGCTAAGCTCTTTTGAGTTAATAATGGAAACGAGTTGGATGAACCAAATTGAGGTTGAATCAGAAAAGTTAACGATAGAAGATATCCAAGTAGTGAATGAGTTTCCTGATGTGTTTCTGGAAGAGCTACCGGGATTACCACCTAAGGGGGAGATTGATTTCGCTATTGATTTAATGGCTGGGACCGAACTAATTTCTAAGGCTCCTTACAGGATGGCTCTAATAGAGTTAAAAAAACTAAAGAAGCAACTTCAGGAGTTATTGGACTAAGGTTTTGTTAAACCAAGTGTCTCGCCTTGGGGAGCACCTGTCTTGTTTGTCAAGAAGAAAGATGGTTGTCTTAGACTCGGTATCGATTACAGGGAGTTGAACCGAGCTATTGTAAAGAACAAGTATCCCTTACCCCGTATCGACGATCTGTTCGATCAATTACAGGGCGCAAGTGTGTTTTCTCGTATTGATCTAAGATTAGGTTATCACCAATTCAGGATCAAACTGAAGGATATGCCTAAGACAGCATTCAAAACGAGATATAGACACTATGAGTTTTTAGTGATGCCATTTGGATTGACTAACGTACCGACAGTATTCATGGATTTGATGAACAGAGTATTTAGAGCATATTTGGACAAATGCGTAATTGTGTTCATTGACGACATTTTGGTATATTCGTCAACCCTAGAACAACATCAAGAACACTTAAGGTTAGTATTGCAAACCTTAAGAGAACACAAGCTATATGCCAAGTTATCCAAGTGTGACTTTTGGTTGAGAGAGATATCCTTTTTGGGACATGTTATTTCGAGAGAAGGCATAAAAGTGGACCCAGAAAAGATAAGAGCTATCATTGATTGAAAAAGACCTAAAAATGTCACGGAAGTGCGAAGTTCTCTTGGTTTAACTAGATATTATCGAAAATTTGTGAAGGATTTTTCAGAGATTGCTAAACCACTTACTCAACTAACTGACTTGAAAAGATAAGAGTTAATGATGGTAGTTTTAGGTTTAAGTTTAGTGTTTATTTCATTTTTATTTCCATTTATTTACAAAAAAAAAGGGGAGAGGGGGGAAGGTTCGATCAGGTCTTGAACTTGGTCCATGTGACTATGAAATAAGGCCAAAGGCCCTCTTTTGTTTTTAAAGCCTACACAATGCAAGCACTTGGCGCCTACTCTTTTATTGACTCAAGCATGTGTATCACATGTGCCAGCCTACCCTGAGTCAATTTCTCACCCATTCCTACACTTTCCCCAGAATTTTTTTTCCCATGCAAACCAATGCAGGGTCTTAGGTATTAAGCCATTTTTTGTGAGTTCTTCACACAAATTCACTCGAATTCTTGGTGGAATCATATGCTAAGCATGGCTTAGTTTTGAATTTAACTATTTATTCATCTAAATTCATCCAATACGTAGCTAAAATCGAATAAAAAATTAATAGAAAACTAGATATCTAAGCTTTCCAATTAATTTCAATCTTGCGAATTTAAGCAAAACGAAAGTAATGGAAGCTTCCAATGGCTAATTAGAGCAAGAATATCGCACAATAACATATGATTGCAGCTTGATTTTAGCTTTCTTTCAAAGAATAAAAAATCATCCAAGCTTGTACATCAATGACGATTTGGCCATTAATGGCTATTTCCTTATTTGTTTAAGCTCCTTTACCTGTAAATTGGACCTTCCTAGATCATCATCTCTCCATTTCATTCCCTCTACCATTCATTTTCCAATTTTTCTCTGTTTAGCCCAACCTTATTCTCCCTCTAAAAATTCGATCTTCACAGCCACTTTTAAGGAAAACCACTACTACAGTTGAGCTCATGGTGGTCAAGAACCCCAAGCCACATCATGAGCTCCTCCCTAGCAACCACCTCCATGCGTCAATCACCACCATTACCGACGGCCGAGTTCAATTACCATATAACTCTGCAACGTTGTTTCTACCCCCACCAAGTCCAATTAGAAACTAAGAAATCTAACTTCTCCCATTTGTTTTGGTAAGTGAATCAACTTGAATCAACCCCTAGGTTATTGTGGTTCTTCTTTAACCCAAGTAGAGCTCCAACCCGCAACCTGAACACAAGGATCCAACTCATACTCCATTTTACCCGATCCATAGCTCTTGACTCGTGTGCCCCAAGTCTGGTCCAGTCGTCCCTCTTTTGTTCTAATTGTTCGTGTATTCTTCTTCTTTTTTTTTATTTTTCTTTATTTTGTTGTAATAGAACCTGTAAATAAAAAAAGAGTGAAAAATTGAAAAAAAAAAGAACAAAAAAGGAAAAAAGAGAAAGGATGAAAGAAAGAAAAAAAGAAAAAGAGAAAGCTTAGTTTATTTTTTTATTTTTATTTTCTTCGTTAATACATAAAATAAGATAAAGAAAAATGAAAAAAATCATTTTATCACTTAGAAGAATCAATTTTCCAAATAAATAAAAATAAATCAATTCTTTTCAAAATTAGAACACTTTTAGAACTCTTAAAAAAAATAAAAAACCTAATTTAGGACCCTTTTTAGATATTTTCCTTAAAACAAAATAAAACAGCTAAGAGATATGAACTCGGCCAATTTTCAAAAATTAAAAGTGATCAACAAATTAAAATTTTCTAAAATGAACTAGAAAATCTAATTCTGACTAACGAGTACGTGGACACTTGTAGCAATTACGAGGTGACTTAAAATATAAAAAAAAAATTTCTATCTTTTGTAAATATTTTTTTAATTTATCTTCTTTTTTTTTATATTCAAATTTATTTGCTTATTTGTATGTGAATAGATAATATTTTTTAAGGATATATTAAAAAGTAAATCTAAATTCAGAAAGTTAAAAGTGGTACCCATTAAAAGTTTAAAAAAGTTAGCCTTCGGACTTAAAAATCTAGCTTTCAAAACCGTTTCAAAAAATTAGTTTTATTAAAAAACCGGTAATTAAGTTATAACCAATACATCCAATTGGTTATAGCTTAAGTTTTTTTCTCAACTTCGGTCAGGTGGCGACCCCAAGCAATTTTCAGAATAAAAACCAAATTTTTCTTAACTCTTAGTCGAGGGTTAGTATTAAATAGGTTAGGGTTTCATATTAATAGAGTTAAAAAAATAATAAAAATCGAGAAAAAATTGGGCTTGACATAGAGTGCATAGGGGTTACTTTGAAAGGAAAATTTCTATATTTAATATTTTGAAAATGATGATTGTACATTACAAATGGGGTTTTTATACTAGCTCCTCTAAGGTTACATGCACAAAAGGAAAAGACAAAAGGGTAAATACAAAAGAGATTCTTAGTAGATGTTAAAAAGGGAAAAATGGACAAAGTATTACAAGGAATCAAACTATAGTGTTGTGCAGAGGGCAGGTGTCAAACGATGTTTGGCGAACTGAATTGATCTATATTTAGCTGCTCCTGCAAATGCATGGGTTCTAACAGCCCGGTTAGCTCAGTAGTTGTACAATCAACTCAGCAAAGTTGGGAAGAAGGCTATGTGAATTGGCTGATCTAATCTATGTCAAGTTAGAGCTCAACCGTTAGGCTTAGGTAGAGGTTGTGTCAAGTCGAATAGCAGAACTGTTTGGCTTAGCCAAGAGTTTGGTACTCGTCAGCTTAGAATCATCTTGATCATAGCCATTGCTCGACATTTTAGTCAATTGAAATGCTTGGTTAGTAATGGAATCTTCACCATTGAAAGTTTCGCACGACAGTAGTTGTCGAGTAAGTCTTTGCAATCCTTTAGTTCAACTTCTAGTAATGGGTCCAAGGAGTTGATTCCTATCATCTACCATACCATGTTTGAGTTAGAGGATCATGTGCTAAATTATCGAACCTACATGGAATATAATTCCCTCAAACACATGGCAAGGTTTAGTCATTTTTTACGATGTTTGGTATAGAAATTTCTTCGGTTTGTTGCATTTTTCTTTTCTTATTTTCAATACATGGAAAAACGAACTTAAAATTGATTCCATTTTACATGCCTTTGTTCCATTCACTTATTAGTTGTTAAAATTGCATGTCAAAAATGTTATTCTACGAGTTTATGATTTTATAATATTTTTTTAGTTAAAATGGACATAGAATCATTTATATGCAAACTTTTAATAAAATTATAAACTTTTATATACGATTCTACAAGCATGATTTTGTACGATTCTACCAATTCCACCAATTTTGTATTAAATGAACAATAAAATTATAATTTTGACAACCATAAAATGAAGAAAGTTAAGGGTAACTTTCTTCTAATTATCTACTTTTTTAGGGAAAAAGATGGATTAGTTGGCTTAACCTAGTAATATACCATATAATAAGTAATCACTTTTTACATTTTAAAAAAATGGTTATTAGACACTTACCAAAAACTACGAAACAACATTATACACCTTCATGCATTGGCCTTGCTAGCAAAATGCATAATTAGTATTTTGCAAATTATCTCTTACTTTTTTAGAAAACTTGCAACATTAGAATCCAACAATGGTGAATTACTAAATAAATAAGTAACTAATAATGCTTTTTAACCACCTTACTTAAAAAGTTCGAGAAAAGATTTAACATGTATTATATGTAATGTATGTGTAAAAATGATGCGCAAGTACCAAATACAATTATATGCAATGTATACGTAAAAATGATGTGCAAATACCAAAAAAAATTTTATATGTAATAGAGTTTGTAAAATATGAATGGTAGTTTTTTTAGAAACTATTTATGGCCACTACCATATATATGAGGTAAAATGCTATTTCATAAAGAATAATGATCAAGATCATACTTTTTCAAAATCAAATTTCATATTCAAATTCTTAAGTATTCAATTGCTTATGATAAAAATTTGAAGTCAAAAGAACCTTATTTCCAAATTAGTTCTAAAATTATCCACTTAACAAGGCACATAAAGAAGGAAAATCAAATTCATTTACAAATTTGTGAATAAAAAATTATTACATTAAAATATAGGTTAAATAAGAATTATGTTGAACTTTCTAGAATTAATTAACTCGATTTGATTTCTTTTTTTAATTAAAAAGAAAACATTGAGTAGAAGTAAGGCATCAAGGACCACAAGTCTTCAGTGATTTTTCAAGGGTTGAGGGGTTGTTAAAAGCCTCTACCTTAGGGTTTCAGTAATGCCCTAGAATCAAGGGTGTTATAGTCCACCATGTGTCCTTTCAAGTAAGGATACGTTAAGACTTGTAGAAACCTACAAACCATGTGTAGCTCCAAAATTAGTAATAGAATATGCTAACTTACATTATAAATAATCTCCATAATTACTTAAGTTACGGGTCTATAATCAGCTAGCTTAAATACATCTCAAATAAAGAGCATTTGGAACAACTGAAATACTAATGGAAACTAGAGTACCAATGAGGACAAATTGAACCATAACCACGAGAACTAGGAGTCTCCCCTCCTTTACACTTAACCACTAGAAACCATTATGACTAGATAACTAGAAGCAACTGTAGTCACACATGACTCCTAACAATAGTAATAGAGTCTAAATAATAAACCAATTAAACATCCACACATTAAAAAGAGTTTACTCTCCAAAGCATATTTATCAAGAAAACAAGACAAATAATCGGTCCCATTACCATCATCAAAGAAGTAGAAATCCACGATATCTGTTACTTCATACCTTAGCTCATAACCAAGATCCTTACAAGCTTCCAAACTATCAATCGAACTTATAACTACATCTAAAAAATGAAAGTTCCAAAAGGATAAGTCAAAGCTCAATATGGAATACCATAAGCACATGTGAATGAACAAGCATAACACACAACCACATGCATTACAGGAAGCAAGTAATGCAATAAGTATAGTTTAATTATCTTTTATTTAGTCCTACAAGCAACACATGGGTACTTATGACCCCAGTACACATAGATATTTACCATATAGTATTGATGTTGGGTACCCCCCCAACACCTTAAAAATCAAGAATCCAAGTATCTAAGTATTTAAGTATTAACCTAAATCTACCTAGATTATTTCAATGCAAGACTTCACTTGGGATAACACTGCACAAAGATCATCAAATTCCTTGCCAACACATTAGGTCCTGGGAGTATTTGCTAAAGCTATGTATGTACAATACGTATTGATCAAAGTTGGATAATTAGTTAGGTGTTGAGGTTCAATCAAGTTGCTAGCCTAGCACATACAAGAAAACACGTAAGTATCCGGTGCCTAAAAAGCTTATCTCACAAATTATTGGTCAAGTTGCATCGTCATCAACTACTAATATCTTCAACCTCAAAATAACCTACAACTACTTATCAACCTTATCATAAGATCATTTTACATTAGAGCATACCAATAAAGAACAAACTTTCTAGTGACATATGGCTATCAACTATCTTCCATAAGGATTACTTGTTCAAATTATTGGTGAAGTTGCATCCTCATCAACTATTAATCTCTTCAGCCTCAAAATATCCTACAAATACTTGTCAACCTTAACAGAAGATCGTTTTGCTTTATAGTGTGCTTTGATAAAGGACAAACTTTTTGGTGACATATGGCTAGAACGTTGTTAAGGCGTAAGACATTTCTTTGAACTTTACAAATCTAGTGGTAACACTAAACCTTTTTTTAGAGAAGGTATGCATGAGTATTTTAATAAACTAATAAAGAAAAACACATGGTTGCTAAACACTTACAATTAAACCATAAAACAACTTTATATATCATAATGTATTGACCTTATTGAGGTCCAACAACAGGAAGATTAGTCGTCAATGAATAATGATGGGGAAAAAGAGGAAGAAGGTGAAGGTAGGAGACCTTTAAGTCAACCAAGAAGAATGGAGACTTAAGTAGAAAATGGTGGATTATACCAGTTGAAGTGTTATTTCTGTGACGGAACGCATTATGCTTAGGATTGTCCTAAGAAGAAAAATCTATGTACTTTAATTACAACTGACAATCCCAATGAAGATGAGAGGCATTGATTGGGTACATTATGTCTCCTTTATGCCATGAAGTCTTAAGATGCTAAGAAGTAGGAGGGCTTGGTGCATGTTGAAGCCACAGTAGTGGGAAGGAAGGTAAATGCCATGATAGACATAAGAGCTATGCATTTAAGGGATGCAACCATCAAAGTTAGGATAAAGGTTAAGAGGAGCAAAGCCTGACTCAAGAGCATTAGCTCTAAGGAAGTCCTAATGTTAAGAGTTGCTAAGGATGTGGAGCTTAGCATTGGAAGTTGGTAAGAAAGAGAATATAGTGGTAATCCCTATAGATGACTTTAAGCTTGCCATCAATATGGACTTTTTAAATAGGATCAATGCCTATTAGACTTGTTGATTCATGCTATGATACTTGAATCTGTAAGTCTTGATACCCCAAATTTTATAAAGTTAAATTTAAACTAAATATAAATTGAATTATTTTATAGAGTAGTTGTTAAGGATATGTATTATATATATAGAACTATATTCAGCTTGACTTGTAACATTAGCAATGTAGAATAAAAAAAAAAAAAACTAGAGGTTATAGAGAAGTTCAAAAAACAAAAGCTAGTCTTACATTATTAAGAGTGGGATTTTTCTCTTAGCAAAAGCTTATATATACTAAATCAAACATGGTTTTAAAGCATACTTATTCCTATGTTGTTAATATTAACACATTAAATGCTATGAATGAGAAATAGTTCGTTCCTAGTCACATGGAATTAATTTCACTTTTCAATGTTACTTAATTTTTTAATTTTCAATTTTATTTTTATTTCTTCTTTTCTTTTCCTTTTTTTTTTTTTATGTTGGTGAATTGTAACCCACTAAGTTAGACAAGTCATACCCTTAGACACGTTAAGGACCTGTTAACTCGATGGGTCCTTATATAAGTAAAACCTATGAAGATAGGTTTAAGTCTAACTCCAAACCCACTAGAGTGCTTTAGGTGCTATTACGACACTGGTAACTAGGTCTAGTGGAATCTCTAACAATTTTCTTTTAATTCAAGTAAACATCTTTTGTTATGATAAAATGAAAAGTGCATAAAATCATGAAATTTGTCTTATTCCACCCACTTTACCTCTCTGTATCTTCATGCATAGATTCACATTCTTCTTTGAAAAATAGTTTCTAACTAACATTAAGTGTTGTAGTTAAAGGTTTAATAAACTAAACCATTTGACCAATAATGAAGTACTAGCTATTAGAAAGCTACCATTAATTGGATCACATTACAACTTGAAATTAATTACATATGTTTCAAATACTGCTATCTAAAGTGATGAGTATATGTTGCATTAAGTATCGTAGGTAGTTGAAGGCTTAATAAACATACTAGCTAGAGGGAAGGGAAGTTGCTCGTTTGATTATCATTTTAATATAAGGAACATACCTTATTAAAACATACCCATGTTTCAAGCTTGTCTTAAAATCTTATACTCATATCTCCTCCAACGACAGCAACTCTCACACACACTTACCATTACACAAGACTTATCCTCCTAAAATCTCGTAAACAGAGCACCTTTGACAACATCAACTCTCTCACACACTTTCCATTACACAATACTTCAATATGGATTGTTCTAAAACCTTGAAATGTAAAGCCAGTCAACCTAGCTCCACTACTATTAATTATCTTCTATAAGGATTAGTTGTTTAAATTATATCTTTATCAACTATTGATTTCTTTAACCTCAAAGAAACCTACAAATACTTGTCAACCCTGTTGGAATATCATTTTATGTTAGAGCATGCTTTGATAAAGGGCAAACTTTCCCGTGACATATGGCTAAAACATCATCAAGGCACAAGACTAACCTTGCAAAGCAAGTGGTAACCCTAAAGTGATTTTCAATGAAGGTATGCATAACTATTTTAATAAATGAATAAAGGAAAAATACATGGTTTCTAAACACTTACAAATAAACCATAAAACAACTTTAAGTACCATAATGTATTGGCTCTATAGAGATACAATAATAGGAAGAGTAGTCTTCAATGAATAATGAAGTGGAAAAAGAGGAAAAAGGTGAAGGTTGGAGATCTTTAAGTCAACCAAGAAGAAGGAAGAGATAGGAAGAAAAGAGCATGTTACAATGGTTGAAGTGCTATTTCTGCGATGCAATGTATTATGCCTTAGATTGTCTATAAAAGGAACGTCTTATTGTTCTAATGGCAGATGACAAGCTTGATGAAGATGAGATGGGTCAATTGGGCACACTTTATCTCCTTTATGCCATGAAGTCCCAAGATGCCAAGAAGGGCTTGATACATGTTGAAGCTACCAGAGTAAGAAGGAAGATGAATGCGATGATAGACATAGGAGCCTCACATTTATCCAATTTAAAGGATTTTGCTATTAATATTAGAAGGCTTAATAAACCAAACCATGTAACCATTAATGAAGTACTAGCTAATAGGAAGCTACAGTTACACGAACTATTGACTACATTCTCTTAGTGATCACCTATAACCTAAAATTAATTGCATACTTTTTTTAACACTACTATTTGAAGTGGCAAGTTTATGTGGCATTAAGTGTTGCAGGAAGGTGAAGGCTTAATAAACAGACTAACAACCTAAAAGTTGCTTATTTGATTATCATTCTAATCTTAGGAACATCCCTTGTTAGAAAACACAGAAAATCTCATATACATATCACCTCTAACAACACCAACTTTCACACACACTTACCATTAAATAGGACCTGTGTCCTAAAATATCACACATAGAACTCGTATGATGGCATCAACTCTTACACATGCTTTCCATTACACAATACTCTAATATGGATTATTCCAAATGACCTACTACACTAGGGACTCAAGCAAAGGGGGTAAATTGAGTTCAATGCCCAAATGTTTCTTTAATACCAATTTCTTAACTCAAATAACTAAATGAATGCAATATTGAGACAATTAAGTAACAAATAAACTATGGAAATTAAAGAGTAAGGGATAGGGAAATCAAGCCTAGGATTTTAACATACAGTTCAGACTACCCCCTACTCTCCATGATCACATAACGCTACAATTGATGTATTCATGCATACTTTTATTAATCCCAATCACAATGGCTCTAAAGCCCATACCTAATCTTGATTTTACAAGATTTTCAATCACAATAACTCTCGATCTCAAGTATAGTACATTTTTTTAAAGTACTTGTAAGTATAAATTACTTTACACTACACTAGGGTTTACAAATGATTTAACAAATTAAGTACATAAGAAAATTGAAATAAATAGCATGCGAACAAAAGGAATAATTGCAAATTTTCAGCTCTATTAATTGTATCTCGATTGCCCAACAACTTGTATTTATAGCCTCTCAAGAAAATCTAACCATTGGTCCATTTATCCTTGCATTTAATACTCTGCAATGGCTATTTTCTATAAGGACCTGTCGAACAGTTTGAGGGATATCAACTACATGGTTCATTCAAAAGGGGGTCATCAGCTAGATGATCTTTAAGCTACCAATCGTATGGTTCAATATACCTTTCCAACCTCATAAGCCTTAGTTCAATTGGCTAGATGGTTCAGTTAACACCAGTCAGATGGTCCATTGCACCATTCTAATCACGGTTCATCTGGAGAAACCAGCCGGACAGTTCTAGGATTTCAGCTAGCTGGCTTACACCAAAACAACTAAACAATAAAATGCAACAAGCATTTCCAACCCTTTTCAATTCTTTTAAGTACTTTAGAATCAATCTAATGAATATTTTATTAAAAAGATATCATGCAAAATGTAGTGTTACCAAGACGATTCAAGTCCTTTAGCAAATTAACCATGTTTTTATAAATTTTGTATAGAAGTTCATACACAATGATTAATTTAGCACAATTTACATGGTATTGTCTTCATTAAAATCATGCAAGAACCAATTTGTTTAACAATCTTTCCATTTTTTATTAGGACAAAACTTTGCAAAACACACTCCCCCTCAACTTGACACTCCCCCTCAATGAAACACTTGGTGTTAAAAAGAATTTTTCATTTGAGTAAGTTAAACAACTTCAACTTCATGTATTACTATCATTGATTTCTACAATAGCCAAATTGAGTCAAGCTATTAGAAAGACATGCTTAGCCAATTTCATGCATGTAGACCATTCTTAACTTAACATATTTCAATGACTTAACCAATTTTAGAAAAACCTAACCAATTTCATAATCTGAAACCTTCAATAATCTCAAACAAAAAAAAAAAAAAAAAAAACATCTAAGTGACTTGAACTCTTCTCTCCCTTTGGCCTCATTAAAAAGATGAGATTTTGAGTAGTGAAGAGGAAGAGAGAAGTAAGTAAAAAATGTTGGCATGACCCCGGCTTTAGCCTAAGGGTATTCCAACTATAACAGTAAAACAATAATATAATAGCCAACAAACAATGTTAAGTATCAAACATCAAACTTTTACGGCCAGCAAGCCATATGCTACCATCCACAAGACAACTCTAAACTTCTCATTACCATATCTCAACCCCATCAACACAATAACATAGCAACAAACATCTCATACAAAAGATATCCATATAAAGGAGCACAATATCAACATAGGACCATATGCCAAAATTCATACACATATCATTTCTAAAGAAAGCTAACATAAGATAGCCTAAAGGCCAAAAATTGATAGCAACACAAGATATTATAGCAAAAGATGGCTAACAACCAAGTTCATATACATAATATAAAGTGGAAAACATAAGGACACTAAAGAAGCACTCTATGAGCTAGGCATCTAGTAGTGGAGAAGAACTGTTAGAGGGTTCGAGAGGAGGAATTGGGGGATGGATGTATGGGCCAAGAGTGGGTGGAGGAAAAGGATATTATAACTAGAAGTATTAGAATAAAGGCTAAAAGATATGATCTTGCTAGTGGGAGAGCCTTTGTTCCATCTGATAGATCCCCTCATCAATTTGGTGGCGCAAACGACTCTCCATTTGATTAATATAGGTATAAATAAGCTTTTGGGAGCCACCATGAGATGTTCTAGTCTGGGATATGGTAGGTAAAGCTCCTTAAGGAATATCCTCACCAATATTCTCTTCCTCTTCTTGAGGAATATTTTGATCAAGCAGCTTAACCTCTTCCTCTCCAAGTGGTTCTCCACGTTTTTGGGGATCATTGCCAACAAGAGGGGAAACCTCTTGTTTGCGGATCTAATAAGCCCTCTTGTCAAATTTCCATCCTCCTTTTCCAATATGTCTTGTAGTGAAAGGCTCGGGTCGAGTATTAAAGCTAGGTGTGGAAAGGATAACCTACTTGGCCAACAGAATATGAGTGATCGACCTCTCGTACCATAGAAAAGCTCGCTTAGGCTTATTTGTGAACATTTTGAAGCAATGAAGGATCAAATCTGCATAATTAATCCTTGCATTATTATGGATGTGACCTAATATCTAAAGATCACCTTTGGTCACATGCTCGTGTCCTCCAATCCTTGGACAATAATTGTGGTAGAGAAATAAGTGAAGGATCCTATAGTGAAGGGGTAGTCTAATTGCTTTAAGATTTCTTAGATGTGCCCAATTATGTTCACAAATACCCCTTTTCTTGAAAAACATCTTTATAAAATACTGATTCAACATTATCAATCCCCTCCATATACCTTGCTCATCCTTTATTGGCTCCTATGATGTTGTAGATATCATCCTGAGTAATTTCAATTTCTTTCCTATACAAATAACTATATAACCACAATCTCCTATGATCTCCAGTATCTACACAAATAAGGAGATTTCCATCATAGTCATGATCATCTGTTAAGTTGCAATAAAAATATCAAACTACCTCATTCACTAGATTAGGAATGTCCATTGTGTCAAAAACTTTGTTTGTGATTACCTCTTCTATTACAGGTATCTCAAATGCATTAAGGATATTCTCTTTAAATTGTCAATCATAGTTCACTTTCAAGAAACGAAATTTTTCATACCTTTAGGCATGACAGAATATGGGAAAGAGATGATTGTCAAATTCCGAGTTTAGAGGTTGTCTCTCCAGACCCCGTTAATGTTTACCTTGTGCTTAGCCTCTTCTACCCACCATTAAGAGAATTCTAAAGTTGTGAGTGGTGTTAAGAGGATTTAAGAGAGTTAGAGTTTTCTATAGTAGAGATGAGAAAAGAGAGGATATGGGTAAATAGATGAAAATGAAGGGAGAGTGTGTTGTTTTATGGGAGAAATGAAGGATTTTGGCAAGAAAGGAGGGATTGGTCGAATAGTGGAGACTTTGTGTGCGAATGGTGTGAAGGAGAGAAGTGAGGAAAATGAATGAATTAGGCCCCTTTTGTGTAGATTATGCAGCAATTGTTCAGATGGTAGGATTGAACCGTTTGCACGATTGTAGATTGAATCTTGACCCACAATTAACCTATCTAAACTAGTTGGTTGCTTTAAGATCTACTAGTCGAACGGTTCATGAACCATTTGAATAGTAGGTACTAGAATATCCTACTGGTTCAAGAGGGTCTTCTGTGATCGTATTAACTCATGCAATTGTCCGGATGATCAAAGGTTACCAACTAGTTGGTTGCATACAGTAGCTACTTAAAATTACCACTTAGCTCATGGACTCTTTACAAAATTCAAACAAATACCATCTGAACAAATTATATGATCATTAATCAGCTTAGAAGAAGCAGGATTAATACATTTAACTTAACATTTTAGGCTAGATCAATATTAGATGCCTAAATGACTAATTTAGCTTAATTTTAGAGGTTTAAGGGAGTCAAAAGCACATCAATTAGCATTGAAGTAATTCCAACCATTTAATCACAATTTAAAAGTCAAAATAAGCATGTAAGAGCATTTATATAACTTAAGAATTATCAAATGAGGAAGATATGCATATGAGAACTTCACCAAGCAAGTGCAAATTCAAATGCTCACAATCCATGCCAAATAATAGAGATTATGCAAGAAGCCTATGTAACCATGTTTCTAAGGCCAAATATCATGTTTTAAACCAGTTGAACCACAAGGAAAATCATTATATCTAAAAATCGTTATCTTAGCTCATTGTATCTTAACATTCATCTAGCATAATCATTTCCAATTCTCTTCTTAAAGTAGAAAAATGATCCTGCTCAAGGGTTTAGTAAAAATATCAACAATTGATTACTTGTATCTACAAATTCTAAACATATATAATTATTTTAGATATAATCTCTAATGAAATGGTACATAATCTCAATATGCTTAGTCCTAGAGTGTCAGATCAGATTTTTTGTTAGATTAATGACACATGTATTATTATAACATATTGGGATTTCGGAGAAGTTAAGGCTATAGTCATGCAAGATTTATTTCATCCAAAGAATTCGAGCACAGCAACCATCGGAGGCTACATATTAGGCCTTAGTGATTGAAAGTGTTATAGAATTTTGTTTCTTTGAATGCCAAGACATTAGTGAGTTTCCAAGAAAGTGACATGTCGGGTTTGTACATTTCTGATTGACTTTACACCCAACATAATTAGCATCAAAGGTATCCCAAAAGGTCAAAAGTAGTATACTTGGGATACCATAAGCCGATTTTAATAGTGCACGCAAGATACTTGAAGATGCGTTTTATCGCACTCAAGTGTGATTCTTTTGGGCAAGATTGAAATCTTGTACATAAGCACACAGTGAACATAATATTTGGTTTAGAAGTGGTTAGATACAAAAGGCTTCTTATCATGTTCATCTTTATCAAGTATTAGAGTTGTGCTCATAAGGGTAGGCTTAACTTTACAATTGTCCATTTTGAATCTTTATAAAAGCTCTCTTGTATATTTAGCTTGATTAATGAATGTTTCATATTTAGTTTACTTTACTTAGAGACTTAAGAAGTAATTAAGTTCCCCCATCATACTCATTTCAAATTCTTTCTTCATGTACTCTATGAACTCATCCATTAGATCCATGCTAATAACTCTAAAAACAATATCATCTGCATAGACTTGTGGTTCTTAATGAACAATATTGTATCTAATTTACCTCTTAAAAATCCATTGTTTATCAAAAAGCTACCAAGCCTTTCATGCCAAGATCTAGGAGCTTGTTTGAGTTCACAGAGTGCTTCGTTAAACTTAAACACATGATTAGATAGTTCATTATGTTCAAACCCCGAAGGTTACTCTATATAGACTTCTTTAATATAGTCATTCAAGAATGCACTTTTAACATCTATTTGAAGTAGTTCAAGGTCTTTATGAGTGACAAATGCCAATAGTATCCTAATAGCTTCTAATCTAGCAACTAAGGCAAAGGTCTCATCAAAATTTATCCATTTTTCTTTGTTATATCCCTTAGCAACCAACCTAACCTTATTCCTAGTTACTATACTAGTTTCATCGAGTTTGTTTCTATATACTCACTTTGTTCCAATTACCGATATATCACTAGGCTTAGGAACTAGATCCCATACTTCATCTCTAGTGAATTGATTAAGCTCTTTTTGTATTACTTGTATCAAACATTCATTTTCTAGAGTTTCATCAATGTTTCTAGCTTAACTTGAGATAAGAATACTAGATTACTTATATTTCTAAGAGATAATCTTGTTAACATCCTATTTGAAGGTTTTCTTATGATTAGCTCTTTATGGTGATCTTTAACAAACTACCATTCTCTATGAAGGTTCAAATTAGATTGATTTATATTATCAACTTCCTTATGAACATCTCTATCAAGAGCTTTATCTTGATCATTACTTGAGTTTAACCTATCCAAATGAGTACTTATATAATTCATTTCATTATTAGCTTCATCATTCATTAAAGGCAAAGAATCATCAAACACAACATGTATAGATTCTTCAACAACTAAGTTCTTTTATTAAAAACCCCATATGCCTTACTTGTCAAAGAATATCCAAGGAAAATAGTCTCATTTGATTTTAAATCAAACTTACCTAATTATTCCTTACCATTATTAAGCACATAACACTTGGTTCCAAAAGGGTAAAAATAAAAATGTTAGGCCTTTTGCCTTTCCATAACTCATAGGAGGTTTTCTTTAAAATTAGTCTTATAAAAACATAATTTGAGATATAATATGTAGTGTTAACGGCTTCTGCTCAAAAATATTTTAGTAAATTATTTTCACACAGCATTGTCTTATCAATTTCGATTAGGGTCCTATTCTTCCTTTCAACAACTCAATTTTATTGTAGAGTTCTAGGTGCCAAAAAAGTGTATTATATGCCATTTTGATTATGAAAATCATCCATATCAACATTTAAAAATTCTCCCCGATGATTACTCCTAAGGGAGGCAATTATAAGGCCTTTTTTCATTTTAGACCTTCTTACAATATTTAAAGAACATATGATTTGTTCTGTCTTTATTTGCAAGAAAAAAGATCTATGTGCATCTAGAAAAATCATCAATAATAACTAAAGTATATATTTTCCCATCCAAACTCAAAGTTTGTATAGGGTAAAACAAGTCCAAATTTAATAGTTGTAGTGGCCTAGAAAATGTGATAACACCTTTTAATTTGAAAGATTCTTTGTTTGCTTTTCTTGTTAACATGCTTGGCATATTTTATCTTTCTAAAAATTAATTTTTGATAAACTTTTTATAAGATTTTTTTAACAAGTTTAGAAATGACTTCCATGTTAGTATGTTTTAATTTTCTATGCCACTACCAATTTTCATTATTTTGGATAGATAGACAAGTTTCATTTTGATGAAAAAAATTGTCAAAATTGATTTTGTAAATGTTTTCTTATCTATACCCTTCAAAACTACTTTGATCATTACCAATTCTTTTAATGACACATTTATTTGTTAGGAATGTAACTTTATGTTCACCATCACATAATTAACTAATATTGAATAAATTATGTTATAAGTTACCAACAAGCAAGACATTCTTAATTGTAAGATCATTGTTAATAAAAATGTTACATTGATCCAAGACAATTGATTTCCCATTATCTCCAAAGGTAACATTCCCTTCATCCTTTAAGATTAGTACTGTAAACTTGGTAGCTATCAAGTTGAAAATTTATTATGCTCGTTTTCCTAACTAACTTATACCAAGCCCAACTAGCTTAGTATGATTTCCTCAATCGGATTAGGAAAAAGTTTGATTTTTGAAAGAAAAAAGAAACATTTTCTTAAAAAAAAAATAGAGTTACCACCTAACAAAGTCAAGAAAATAATGAAATTAAAGGCCATGGGTGGTGAGGCTTTAATTTCAACTACTGGTCCACCAATTTTCTCTAAAAAGACAATTTTAGGAAAAAAAAAAAGAAGCTAGAGACATGAGCTTAGGGTTTAACTTATTAAAACTCGATAAAGTCACTATAAAAGATTCATAACTAAATATAAGGGCATCTTAACTCTTTTCAAAATAAAAGAAAGCGTTTCAATAATTAAAAAAAAAAAATATATATATATATATTTTAAGGAATGCTTGAAATGCCAACGTATCTGTTAGCTAATATTAGGCCCATGTAGTTCTAAAAGTATTTTTGTAAAAACTTTAATGGGTTAGTCAATTTTTATTTATGAAATGTTTCGCTTTAAATATTTAAATTTTAATTAATTTTGAAAAAAAAAATTTGGGTCCCACCTTTTTTTTAAAAAAAGAAAGACCTAGAAACTCAAGTTTTTCAAAAACATATGAATTTAATTTTCTTATTTAAAAAAAAATATTTTTCTAAGATGATAAAACATTTTTCCATAAAGAAAACCCTTCTTTATTTTGAAAAAAAAAATCAACATAACATATACAAATCATAGAAAACATGTTTATAAAAATTGTAAAAAACAACTTTATCAATTTTTTCTAAAACACTATTGAATCAAACATAAACAAACAAGTATGGTACAAATCACAACCGTCTTCAAGGATTAACATCTTGTATTAAGATCAATTATACATTAAGATTAATTTACTAGCAAACAAAAAACATGATAGAATCAAAATCTCTTTTCTTATTTCAACAAGAACAAACATATTTTCTTAAATCATCAAGGTTACAAGAATATCAAACCATGGGTTTCTATAATATCTTAAAAATTACAATACCAATTTACGTATCCACAATTATTACAATCTTTTTTTTTTTGTTAAGAACAAACGCAACTTCTTAAATTATTAATGTTACAAGACCATGAAAACATGGATTTCTATAAATTATAATAAGAACAACACAAATTGCACATAAAATTATCACAATCCTTTTTTATTTTAACAAACACAATTTCTTAGTTCATTAATGTTACATGATCATCAAAACATGGGTTTCTATAATGTTCATACACAAATTATAACAAAAACAAGATAAATTGCATATCAAGTTATCTAATCTAATTCACACAACAAAACTACAAGTATCAATTACATATATTATGCATCATCTTTCAATAAAACTCAAGAACAATCAAGAACAAATTCTAAAATTCAGAAAACTTATCTCATGCAACAAAGAACTGGAGGCTAGTTTAGAGGGTTTTTGGGTAGCTTTCGATGAGGCAATGTGGTGCGAATCGTAATCAAGAACAGATAAAGCCGGTCGCTGAATAGGTTCAAGCTTGCAGAAAGCTCGAAAAAGGGTTAATGGGGAAGAGTACGAAAAAAGTAACAAAGATAAATGGAATAGTAAACAACAACCCACGAACAGTTCTAAAGGATATGATACACCAAAGGAACTTCTAAGAATTCACAGCACAATTCGATATAATATACAAATTGGTCTAGTAAGGTTACTCACCACCTAACCTTATTTAAGGAAAAGGATAAGAGTGATGCCAAGAGTAAACAAGTAGTGTTTACGCAAGGAAAAAAGTACTTAAGCGTATTGAAGGTAATTTACCATTACAACTACAAGTATAAGGATATTTATAGTTGTGAGTTAAGGCAACTTACCTAAAAGGGAAAAGACAATAAGGACATTTCCTAAAAAAGCAATGTACATGATACAAGAGGGTAAAAATAAATATACAAGGAAATCAATCATTGGTGATATAGATTCTCCATATGATACTGTACACATGGTGATGCTACATTTGCAAGATTGTTAGGGGATGCAGACAAAAAGTACAGATCAGTGGGCTTGTCTGAGTAGGAATGACCTAGTCAGTCTGAATTCTCTCTCTCGGCTTCTTAATAAAGATGATGCCAAGTGATTGGTTGGCTCGGCATTAAAGTAGTCATTAACTCAGCATAACACATAATAAAGGGTAGTCATTCGGTATGGCATTAAAGGTGACTTGACAAGTAAGTACTCAGTCTTGGTAGAGGTTGGTTGGAACATAAGGATTCGTTGTGCCAGCCCCTTTAGTCCTCGGGCTTGGTTGTGGGTCAGAGGTCTCGTAGCTCGATTCCCATCACAATGGCAATACCGGTCTCCTAACTTCCTGTCACGCCCCGAAGCGGCAGAGTCGTAACAGCCCCGCCGTGTAAACCACCCTAAGATAGAAGTTGGCCTCACAACAGCTATCCTAGACCTGATCTACACAAGGCATCCACAACTAACCCGCTTTGAAGTAGACAATTTGTAATTTAAATAAATCATTTACCTATAAAAGTGAGGAATTATATATATATGTTATCATTCAATTATTGCAGTTAAAGTTTACAACAGTTCTCTATAGTATATTCCCTAGTTATTACATCACTCGGAAATGAAAAGTAATTCTAAAATAAAAACTTAGACCTTAAAATATGTGTTTATTCTTCAATGTTTTTCCTCACTCCCCAGGATCCAGCAGTTGCTAGCTTCGGAGTAATTGGTTGCCGCTTCTTAGCCAGCACCTGCACGATGTCTATAGGGATGTGAGCAACCACAGCTCAGTAAGTTAGGACGAAGGACTTAAAACTATACCATACACACAACAAGGTTTTCAATCATTTATTAGTTGCAATGCATGTGCAAGCAAATGCCATCGCACGACGTTGTCCGGCCTGTCGTGAGATTAGAGAAATTGCGCCCGCTCTAATCCGAGTTGAGGAGTTACCGTTAATGCAACAGCTCACGACCAAACCCAGGCTTGTGTAATGGAGACCTTGCTCCTCCCGCGACTACCTTCGAACCACTGTCTTCATCCCCGCCGCGACCTCCTCTCTTGTCACTTAGTTCGACTGAGGATGAAGAAGGGACCATTTTGCAATCCTGCGCTATCCCTTCCGAAGGGGTCGGTATTTAGCCGGAGAGTCCTAAATCCCCTAACGGGTTGCCATGCATGTTCGATTATGATTACTGGTCGTATATTTGATTAAGTCCAATTTAGGGTGATCAATCATTACATACAATTCATACTATATGCGCCCAGGCAACAAACATAATCATAGCATCACCCATAATCAAGCACATGCACGCATTCAACTATCTAACAAGCACAATCAAGCATAATCTTAAGCCTCCAAAATACAGCAGCGTATTAATCCCAACTTACCTCGACTCCTCGCTCGCTCACTCGAGGTCCGATTTGCTCAGGCCATCGCCGGTTATCCCTATAACACGAACGTGGTTTCAGCTTTTCATATAACTGTTATAGGTTCGTTTTATCCTATAATGCTTATTGTTAGGTTTTGTTTACGGTTTAATATACCTAATTATCTAGGTATTAAGTCTTTTATAATTATTCTAGGTTTAGGTTTAGGTTTGGGTTCGGTCTCGGTTTCCGCATCAATTTCCGAATTAGGTTTTGGTTCGATTTTTAAATCCTAAACATGCTCGAATCCTAATGTGAAATTAATTACATTAAGCTCGAGTTTCCAAATATCCTATTGGGTCTTAATTTAGTATTCTAAGCTATTTGGTACACGCTAGTCCTAATTAGGGTATCGGATTTATCCCCGATGTGAGAAAATCTTACTTTTTTATATAATTACCTAAAATTCAATCTTAATTCAGATTTAATATTATTCTGATTTTTACTCTAATATTATCTAAATAACCCTAATTTTTCCATATTTATTAATTTACAATTTCACATATTACTAATTTCTTATATTCCTTACCTAATTTCTTTAATTAACTATACTTAGTACCTAAATGCTAGGATTAGGGTTCCACTGTAGAGATTAACTTCCTTAAACATCTAATTAAGATCCAAATCAGTAATTAACATCCTAACCACCTAATTAACTCCAAATTACCCAATTTTTCCATCATTTTAGGGCTAAAAATAAACTTAAAAATTTCGAAAATTAATTTTAAAAAAATGGCTTCATAGCACTGTTCTATGTCACATGAGCATCCTACAGAAAAATTTTGAGCCCCAAACTACATCCCTAAGCCTATTTAATTTCCGGTTTAATCATGCTCGGTTTTGCACAATTTCTTAGGGACCATATACTACGAAACATAATTTCATCAAAATAATATTTTTCCTACAAACTACATACAAAAATATCTCAGAATAACAAGTTTCATAATTTTCTGGGCAAAATAACTAATTTTACAAAATTATACAAGAATCGGGCTAGAATTTGGACTCACCGGTTCAGGTGGCTCCGGCCACCGCGGGCCGCCGTGGCCTTGTCGGCCGGCCTGGGCGCTGCCACCACTGTGTGGTGGTGATGGCCGTCCACTCCCAGCTCCTCGTTTGGTGTAGGTTCCCTTTAAAACCCCTAACTACACAGTTTTTCTTATTTTTTTTTATTTTTCTGGATTTTCTCTCGAATTTTTTCTGATTTATATCTGTCCAAATGAGCTTCTAAATTTTTCTTGCTATTTATAGACGAATTTTGTAATTATTATGCATTAATTTGATGGGATTTTTGCCCCATTTCCTTGATTTTAGGCTTTTAGTTTGTCAAATTCTTATTGGCCAATTTTTATTTTGCAGCTTTAGACCTGCCACGACCTTATCTTGCTTCAGTTATCCACTTCTGATTTTTTTTTATTTTTCTATAATTATTTTGTATTTTTCTTTAATTATTTACTTAAATTTTCAGCCTATTTCACTAATTACGCGTATTTTTATCTACACGTAAATACATGTAGGGTGCACGTGAATATTCCTAAATATTATTTTGGTCATTCTAAAATTTTTAGTATACATATAATTTATCTCTAATAATTTATTAGTTATTATATTACACTTTTTGCCTTTTTGGTAATTAGCAGTTATTATGCTTAAAATTTGAAAATTTTATAATCTCCTATTTTACTACTTATTTTCTTAATTTTAAGTTTACAGGGTCATTTTTACTGGTATCTTGTTAAATAGTTTATAATTTGGGTGTGATCGGATCCTTTAGCCGATCGCCCTAAACCTTGGGTTCTAAGTTCAATCTTACGGTTACTTGGCTGAACTTTGGGGCTTACACTTGCCACTCTTCAAAAGTCCTCAATCAATTTCAATAAAAACTCATGCCCAAACCCTTTAATTTGTCTAAAGAAACTCGGATTTTCCAGTAAAACCCTAAACCGAAACTTTTGTTAAAAATAATAGAAATTCTTCTACTCTAGTCGATATTTCTTGTCATTGCCAATTGGAATGTGTAACTAAGGGTTTTCCTTATAGTGTGGAACTAAGATTAGTGATAAAAAAAAAAAAAAATCTCTTTTGTGTATAGAAATTAAATTTTTTTGTATTATGTAAGTTCAACTCGTTTTTATTTTTTATTTTTTCATTTTTTCATCCAATTTTAGCATATTTTGGATGTTATCTTTGCTAAATAAATGGTAAAATCCTTCCTTAATGTCTTATTGCCACTTCTATACATCAACTTTGTGATGAGTTAGCTTTAAGATATTCAGTTTTCTAATTCTTTCCAAGTATGCTGCATTTAGTTTATGAGGGGCTTCCTTTTTCATTTTTATTTTTTGTTGGAGACATTTTTTTATTATTTTTTAAAGATTTCTAGACCAAATGTCATGCTTCAGTTGACCTTTCTATCCCATATTTTTTCTTAATTTTTGAATGCAAAAAATGAGACCAAATCAGGTAGAATATACAGGTGTTTTTTGAAAAGGAAAGTCGATCTACCATTTTTGATGTCTCTGTTTCGAAGGAGTTGATCAAGAAAGAAAGGAAGGAAGGAAGGAGGAAGGGGAAGAGAGGACACGGTTTTTTTTTAATAATTTATTTTGTACCACGTGTCATGCCATGTGTCAATTAAATTTTTATTTTTATGTTTTGTTTTGTACTACACGACATTAACATTTTGGCCACGTGCCATATAGAAATTAATTTTTTTTCTTCTTTTTCATTATCAATTTGATTTCTCATTTTTCCTTCTCTCTCTTTTTTTCTTTGAGCAAAAATGGGGTATCCATAGTAGCATCTCTCGTCATATATTTAGAGCATCCGTTATCCAAAATCTATTTATTACTCTTCTTTGAAGATCCTTATAAAAGTAGGAAATTTGAACTTTTAGTATTCACAAGAGTTTGAGACCTTTCGAATTAATTGTAATAATATAACCATGTTCCTTAGGAACCAAAATCATCTTTCCTTTATAATTTAAGTTGGTATTTCTCTTTATTGCACATACTTTTGCAATATGGTTGTACCTTCTACAGTAGTTACAGGTGTTATTAATTGTCTTCATAATGTAACTTTTATATGACTTGTAAATATTATTTTTGCTATAGCTAACTTCATTTTTTTTTTCAAAAATAAATCTTTGTTGCCCCAAGAGGTTTTTAAAATTCTTTTCTCCTTCAACGAATTTGGCTATAATTTGTCTTGAATCATCTAAGCTAGATTTCAAAGTATTATTCTCAATTTATATCGTAGCCAACTTATATATACATGCATCCTCATTTTCAATTGCATTAATTTTTTATTTTACTTCTTTATTCTCCTCTACTAGCTCTTTATATATTAATGATTTTCTTATTTCTTTTGCTTAATTCCTCATTTTTTTTCCTTTTTAGATTTTCATGCTCCACCTTCAACTTTTCATTTTCTAGTTTCAAATATTCATTTTCTTCCTCTAGGTTCTCTTTTTCATCAGTTACCTTATTATATTTTTGCTTGAATTGATGTGGACTATGACCAAGAATAGATAAGGCCGGTTGTTGGATGGATCTAAGCTTGTCAAAAGCTTAAAGGAGTTGATGAGGAATGGTGCGAAAGAACAAATGACAAATGAAAAAGTAAGCAAAACCCACGAACAGCTTCAGAGGATATGACCCACCAATAGAACTTTCGAGGACTCATGGTACAATTCGATATAATGCACGAATCGATCTGGTGAGGTTACACGTTACTTAGCCTTACTCAAGAGTTAGGATAAGAGTGGTGCCGAGAGTAAACAAGCAGTATTTATGCAAGGAAAGAAATACTTAAAAATCGTATTAATGATGATTTATTTGTTGTAGCTACAATTACAAGAGTATTTATACCTACAAGTTAAGGCAATTTGCCTAAAAGGAAAAAGATATAAAATGTTATTTCCTAGGAAAGTAATGTACAAAATACAAAAGGGTAAAAATGAATATTTAAGAAAAACAATCATTAATCTAACAGATTTTATACATAATTCTATACATGTGGCGATCCTATATTGATGATGCCATTGGAAGATGCAGACAAAAAGATATGGTCAGCTTACTTGTCTGAACAGGAGTGGTTTAGTTAGTTTGAAGTCTCTGTCTTGGCATCTCAGCAAAGGTGATGCTAAGTAAGTGATTGGCTAGGCATGAGTGAGAATGAAGGTTGGCTGTTGTCTTAGCAGTCTGCTTCTCAGCATACCATTTGTGAGAAATAGGCAGTCATTTGGCTCAATATGCAGAATAGGACAGTAAGGAGATACTCGACCTCAGCAGGAGTCGATAGGAATAGGAGGATTCGTCTTACCAGTCCCTCAAATCCTCAGGCTCAACTGCAGGTCAATGGCTCAGTAGCCCGATTCCTATCAATCCCTCTAGGTTGATTCAGATTTGAGATCAAATCCAAATGGTCTTCGATCAACTTTTCGTCGGGGTGATATGGACTAAGGTCGGCAATGTTAAAGGTGTCAGAAACCCATAGTCCTCGGGTAGGCGTTATCATTAACCTTTTAGAGGATTCTAAAAGGTCCTTTGGCTCTTGCAAATAATTTGTTCCTCCTCTTGCTTAGAAACCGTTCCTTACTGAGGTATAGCCATACTAAGTCTCCTTGTTGGAATTACTTAGCTATCCTACCTTTGGACTTTTTTGGTATTCTTCCAGCAACTTGGTCAATGTACCAAGTGACTTTATCATAAATGTGCTGAAGGGATTGTACTCTGGCTCTTGAGTTTGGGTCTTCTTGTGTGGGCACAGGTATAGGGGTGTGATCGAGGGGCAACTCGAGATTGAAACCATGGACAATCTCGAAGAGGGTTTGCTTGGTGGTGTCATGTACTATTTGATTGTAAGCGAATTTGATCACTGGCAAGCAAACGTCCCAATCAACTAAGTTCTTGCCTACCGTAGCTTTGAGTAATGATCCCAAAGTGCGATTAACCACCTCTATTTGGTCATTAATCTAGGGGCAACAAGAAGTACTGAAGAGTAGTTTGGTCCCCATCCAACGCCACAAGGTCCTTTAGAAATGGCTAAAAAACTTTGGGTCTCTATTGAAGATTACACTTCTCGACACGCTATGTAACCGTACAATCTCCTACAAGAAAAGAGAAGTAATAGCTAAAGCATTGTTAGTTTTGGTGCAAGACACGAAGTGTACCATTTTCCTAAATCGATCCACCACAACTATTATAGAAGCTTTGCATCAGGTAGTTCATGGTAATCTAAGGACAAAGTCCATGCTTAACTCGGTCCATGGTTTTGTGGGAATAAGTAAAGGCATTGCTTTCCCCTTCTTAACTCGGCAATTGGCCCTTTTGCACATAACACAGCTTTCAACAATTTGGTACACATCTTGCCTTGTTCTCAACCAAAAGAATTGACCACTCAGCAATTCATATGTCCTTTTCTCCCTGAAATGTCCGAACAGTCCTCCACTGTGGGCTTCCCTAATTAGTAGCTCCCGTAGTGAACAAGTCGATACGCATAATTTTCCTCCTCGAAATAAGTAACCATCTTCCACATGATACTCGTCCACTATTCTTCCATCGACGCATCATGCAACTATGGGTCCAAAGTATGGATCCTCATAATATAGCTCCTTAATATTTGCAAACCTAAACAGTCTGGTCTGTAGTTCATTCAGAAGTACATGTCTTCTTGAAAGAGCATCGGCAACTACATTACTCTTTCCTTGTTTATATTTTATTATAAAATTGAATTCCTCAAGAAATTCTACCCATCTCACCTATCACTTAGATAACTTCATCTGGCTTTGGAGATGCCTTAGAGACTTATGATCAATGTAGATGACAAACTCTCTTAGAAATAGATAATGTTGCCATACTTGTAATGCTCAAATTAGTGTTAAGAGTTCTTTGTCATACATAGAGTAATTTAATTGAAGTCCTTTGAGCTTCTTGTTGTGGAAGGCAATTGGTCGGCCTTCCTATATTAAGATAGCGCTTATTCTAATGCTTAATCCATCACATTCCAACTCATATTTTCTCGAAGTCATGTAGAACTAACATTAGGGCGAAGGTCAATTTTTTTTTATCTTGGCAAAGCTTCTCTCTTCCCTTTCTCCCTATCGAAAGTGGGCATTTTTCTTTGTTAGCTCGGTAAGTGGTGCAACGAAGGTATTGAAATTCCTAATGAATCTTCTATGGAATGAAGTCGGTCTATGGAAACCTCTCATGTCAACACAATTAATGGGAGTTGTCCACTTGACAATAGCTTGAATTTTCTCGTCATCCACTCATAAGCCTCCACCACTGACTACATAGCCTAGGAATACTACTTCCTTTTGGCAAAAGCAACATTTCTTAAGATTGTAGAATAGTCTCTTGGTATGGAGGACATACAACACAACATAGAGGTGTTCACAATGACTCGACATGTTGCTATTATAGACTAGGATGTTGTCAAAGTATACCGCGACACACATCCTTATCAGATGTCTTAACATATGGTTCATCAGTCTGATGAAAGTGCTTGGGGCGTTTGACAAGCTAAATAGCATGACCATCCATTCATATAATCCAGATTGAGTTTTGAACACAATTTTCCACTCATCTTTTAGCCTCATGCGAATTTTATGGTAACCAAACTTAAGATCAATTTTGCTGAAAATTTTAGCCCTACTCAATTCATCCATCATATCTTCCAACCTCGAGATAGGATGCTTGTACTCGATCGTAATCTTGTTCACGGCTCAGCTGTCTATATACATCTGCCAGGTTTCATCCTTTTTCGGCACTAGAAGCGCTGACACAGCACAAGGGCTGAGACTTTCCTTAACATAACCCTTCTCCAGTAGTTCATTGACTTATCGTTGCAATTTAGAAGCCCATTTGAGACTCATTCAGTAGGCAAGCTTATTTGGTAGGGCAGCGTCGGGTATTAAGTTAATGCAATGTTCTATGCCTCATAGCGGAGGCAACCCTTTAGGTAACTCTTTTAGGAATAGATCGACATATTTGTCCAGTAGTGCTTTTACTTCATGGGGTAGTTCACCCTATTCCCTCATCTTCAGTAGGCACCTGACCAACATTAAAGTCGGCTTGTCAGTATTGATGGCTTTTTGGAGTCTGGCTTTACTTATCATCGGAGCCTTCTTTGATCCGCAAGCAAGTTTAGTCTGCAGTTTGTTAACTTCTCTCGGTGGCATCAGGTTCAGTGTAATCTTTCGGTCATCATTCTTGAACATATATGTGTTCTTGTACCCATCATAGACAACCCTCCTATCAAACAGCCATGGTCAGCCAAGCTTGTGTGAAGCATACATGGGTAGCACATTACATAGAATCTTGTCGGAGTAATGTTCGATGGTAATTGGCAATAGTATTTATCGAGTGACATGTAGTGTTATGGCCTCGGGTGTGTAATAGTTGGCAATTTCAACCTTGTGACCAGATCGGTTGATGCCACATTGTTACAACTTCCATTATCAACGATTAGTGTGCTCACCTGATTGTTCACCCTACAAGTGGATGAAACAAATTCTCCTTCTGCTCCTCCTTTCGTAAGGGTTTGATGTTCATTGTGCATTGGACAACTAAAGCCAGCCGGTATACGTTCTCGGTGAACACATCCTCTTCTATCAATTCTTTCTGGGCATGGTTCTCCTCCTTCTCAAGTTCTTCATTAGTGTTGTCTACCTCTAGCTTTGGAATGTCTCTCTTAATGATCATTGTCTGTCGGTTCAAACATTGAGTAGCCATATGTCCGAACCCTTGGCACTTGAAACATTTAATCTAGATTGTCTTCCTACCAAAGCCTTGCCCTTTCTCATAAGTTTAGGTCAACACATCTCTACGAAGTTAGCCTTTTTGCTCAGCTCAAACATTAACCTTTTGATTCTGTTTGACACTCGATTGAGCTCGATGGCTTTCTTGCCTTGGTTGGCTAGTTGGCAATTAGGGCAATACTCGGCTCCTTCTCTGTCTCTCTACTTGTTGGGCTATTTTAATGGCTTCATCTATTGTGGTGAATCGTTGGAGCTCTACAATGTTTCGAATGTCACCACACAACCCAGTAAGGAACCTAGAGATTATTCGCACTGGTAGTTCCTCTACTTCACATCAGATCATGAGTATTTGAAATTCCTGAACATGCTCGTCAATTGTTCAACCTCCTTGTCTCAGCTCTTGAAGCCAAGTAAAAGTGTCATGTAGATAAGTATCCAGCATAAATCTATTCCTCAATATTCTCTTCATCTAGAGCCATGTATTAATCTTTCGGTATCCCTCTCACCTCCTCATAGCTTAGAAATTCTTCTATCACATAGCGACATATCCGGAGAACTTGACGACAGCTGTTATCACTTTCTCATAATCCTCATACTGATAATAGTCAAAATCATACTCTACTTTCTCTTCCCACTCTAAATATTCATCAACATTCCCAGATCCATTGAAGCTCCGAATCTAAAACTTCATATGGTTAGATGCTCTAGGGACTCGAACTTACTCCTCTTCAAAATACTCTTCCTTGCTCTCTTCATCTAGTTCCTTCAAGTCTATCCTCCGTCTTTCTTGTCCGCCTACTCTCCCATCTCGAACTTGTTAAGTTGGGTTTCGGCCTCTAATAGGTCGAGCGGCTTGTGGGGTGTTTTACGTGGCTTCACTAGGTCGGTAAGCTAATGTATGAACAGCTCGGGTCAAATCTACTAAGAGATTAACTACTCAATCAAGTCTCTCATCAATGTTTCTTAGGGTTCCTTGAAACTATCGGCTATGGTGGATAACTCCCTTGTTGTCGTCTCTAATACCAACATTTACACTTGAGTCAGTCATTTCTCTTAAGCCAGAAACTAAACCTTAAGCAATTACAGCAATTAAGATGAATACAGTAACTTGCACTATTTTACACACACAAAACAAAGTATAATAGAACTTTAAAAACCAACTATAGCTCATACAAAACCTTTGTTTTGATACCAAGATGATGCAAATCGTAACTTAGAGCAGACAATGTCGATTGCTAGATGGGTCTAAGCTTGCTAAAAACTTGAAGGATTTGATGGAGAATGGTGTGAAAGAACAAATGAGGAATGAAAAAGTAAGCAAAACTCATGAATAGCTCTAGAGGATATGACGCATCAATAGAACTTTCGAGGACTTATGACACAATTCAATATAGTGCATAATTGGTCTGATGAGGTTACTCGCTACTTAGCTTTACTTAAGAATTAGGATAAGAGTAATGCCGAGAGTAAATAAGTAGCGTTTACGCAAGGAAGGAAATACTCAAAAAGTGTATTAATGATGATCTATTTGTTGTAGCTACAATTACAAGGGTATTTATACCTATAAGTTAGGGTAACTTGCCCAAAAGGAAAAATATATAAAATGATATTTCCTAAGGAAGTAATGTACAAGATACAAAAGAGTAAAAATAAATATTCAAGAAAAACAATCATTAGTTTAATGGATTCTATACATGATTCTGTATATTGGTGATGCCATTAGAAAATGTAGACAAAAAGGTACAGTCAGTTTACTTGTCTGAACAAGGGTGACATAGTTAGTCTAGAGTCTCTCTTTTAGCATCACAGCAAAGGTGATGCCAAGTAAGTGATTGGCTAAGTATGAGTGAGAATGGGGGTCGGCTGTTGTCTTGACCGTCCGCTTCTCAAAACATTATCTGTGAGAAATAGGCAGTCATTCTGCTTGGTATGCAGAATGGGTTGGCAAGGAGATACTCGGCTTTGGTAGGAGTCAGTTAAAACAAGAGGATTCGTCTTACCAGTCCCTCTAGTCCTCAAGCTCGACTGCAGGTCAATGGCCTAATAGCTTAATTCTTATCATGAATACATCAAATTCATTTCCTATTTCATTCATTATTTGCTTAAGGATCTTATTCTTCTTTTGCATTTTAACAAATTCCTTTAGTAAATCATTATACATGTCTTTTAATTCATTATAAGAAGATCAAGAAATAGAACATACCTCATCATCCAAGGCCATAAAGCAAAAATTTTCATCCAAATTACTAAGTCATTATTGCTCCATGTGGCCACCATAGCTTTCTTTCTTGTTATTATATCACATTTCTTGAGAAGAGGATAATAGTCTTTAATGTGTCCTAGTTTGTGGCAATTGTAACATTTTATCACTCCCTTTTTCTCCTTTTTTGCCTTTGACGTATTATCACTACTAACTTTGTCCCTCTTTAATTTCTTGTTGAATATTAAGAACTTCTTAACATCGCCATTTCACCATCATTATCGTTGCTCTCATTGTTATCATTACTAGTGTTGGATTCGATAGCTTTAAGAGTAATAGCTTTCTTCTTAAATTCCTCTCCATGTCTCTTAATCATGTCATGTGTCTTAAGTATCTCTTCAATGGCAATCCTCCTTTCTAGATCAAGTATCTCTTCAATGGCAATCCTTCTGACTTCCCATTCTTTTGGAAAAGACCTAAGAACTTTGGAATTGATTTCTAAGTTAGAAATTTCTTTCTAAGCACCATCAATGGATTTACAATGTCAATGAATCTTTTGTGCATCTCATCAATTGTTTCAGTAGGAAACATTTTGAAATTTTCAAATTCACCATACATTAGACTTATTTTAGTGTCTCTAACTTTATATGCTCCTTCATACGTACTTTGTAACTTATCTCATTTTTTTTTAACATTTGTGTACGTATAAGTTCTATTAAAACAATTTTCACTCATAGCATTATGTAATATATTCATAGTAATTTCATTTAAGTTAACTATTTTCCAATCTTCATTGATATATTCGTTTTCTTCTTTACCTTTTATCTTAATGAGTTCTCTCTTTAAAACATATCAAAACTTTCTATTTTGTGCTCTAATGAAAATTTTCATTTTACATTTCCAATAAGGATAGTTTCCACTATTTATAAGTGGTAGCTTATTAGTTACTTTTCCTTCAATGAATTTTAGTACATTTAATGCCATGATCTTTACTTTATGATACAATTAAGCAATCAGAATAGAGAGACATATCTCTAATACCAAATGAACTATTATACTAGGAACTTGAGAAGGATGTTTGGGGGGGGTGGTCATGGTGGGGTGTAGGAAGTTGTGTGGTGATGGGGGTAAATTGAGTTAAATGCTCAAATGTTTTTTTAAATACCAATTTCTTGATTCAAATAAGTAAATAAATGCAATATTGAGGCAATAAAGTAACAAATAAAGTACAAAAATTAAAAAGTAGGGGATAGAGAAATCAAGCCTAAGATTTTAACGTGGAGTTTAGATTACTCCTTACTCTTAACAATCAAACAATGCCTCAATCGAAGCTTTTATGTATATTTTTGTTGATATCAATCACAATAGCTCAAGAGCCTGCACTTAATCTTGATTTTATAAGATTCTTAATCTTAAGTGTAGTGCACTCTCTCAAAATACTTGTAAGTATGAATCACTTTGTACTATATTAAGGTCTACAAATGATTTAGCAAATTAAGTATATAAGACAATTGGAATAAAAGGAATAATTGCAGATTTTTAGCTCTATTAATTATACTTCAATTGCTTAACAACTTATATTTATGGCCTAAAAAAAAAAAAATCCAACCATTAGTCCATTTCTCTCTACATTTAATACACTACAATGGCTATTTTCTATAAGGATCAGTTGGACGGTTCAAGAGATACCAGTTACACTGTTTGTTTGAAAGGGTTTACTAGTTAGACAGTCTTCAAGCCACTTGCCACGTGGTTCAATACATCTCCTTAACCTCAGAAGCCCTGGTTCAACCTCCTAGATGATTTTATCATTACCAGTCGAATGGTCTGTTACACCATTTTGATCAAAGTTCATCTGATGCAACTAACTGGCTGGTTTACACCAGAATAGCTAAATAACATACAATAAAACATAGTAAGTATTATCAATCCTTTTCATTACTTTCAAGTACTCTAAAATCAATCCAATGAATATTTTATTAAGAAGATATTGTGAAAAATGTAGTGTTACCAAGATGATTTAAGTCCTTTAGCAAATTAACTATATTTTTATAAATTTTACAAAGAGGTTCATAATAATGATTAATTTAGCACAACTTGCATTGTTTTATTCTCATTAAAATCGTACAAGAACTTACTGAATCAACACCAAAAACTCAATCTTAAAGCTAGTCACTCTAGGTCCAATACTATCAACTATCTTCCATAAGGGTTAGTTGTTCAAATTATCGATCAAGTTGCATCCCCATCAACTATTGATCTCTTCAACCTCAAAATGAACTATAAATACTTGTCAGCCTTGTTAAAAGATCGTTTTGTGTTAGAGCATGCTTGATAAAGGACAAACTTCCTTGTAACATATGGCTAAAATGTCATTAAAGCACAAAATGTTTCTCTAAACTTTTCAAATTGAGTACTAACCCTAAAGTCTTTTTAGAGAAGGTATGCATGAGTATTTTAGTAAACCAATGAAGGAAAATCATGTGGCCAATAAAATCATAAAACAACTTTATATACCTTAATGTATTGGACTTGTGGAGATCTACTAGGAGGAAGATTGGTCTTCTATGAATAATGAAAGTGAAGAAGAGGAAGAAGATGAAAGTAAAAGATCTTAAAATTTACTAAGAAGAAAGGAGAGATGGGTAGAAAAGAGGAGGTCATAATGATTGAAGTGCTATTTTTGATGGAACAAATTATGTTTGGGATTGTCCAAAGAAGGAATATTTAGATGCTTCAATTACAGATGACAAGCCTAAGAAGATGAGATGGGTCAATTGGGCACACTTCATTTACCTTATGTTATAAAGTTTCGAGATGCCAAGAAGCAGAAGGGCTTGATGTATATAGAAGCACAATAGTGGAAAGGAAGGTGAATGTGATGATAGATGTAGGGGCATCACATTTATTCATTTCTAGGGATGCTACTATCAAACTTAAGTTACTGGTTAAGAGGTGTAAAGCCTAACTTAAGAATGTCATTCTAAGGAAGTCACAATGCTAGGATTGCTAAGAACATAGAGATTAGCATAAGAAGTTGGTGTGGGCAGAAAAATATAGAGGTAGTTTCTATGGATGACGACTTTGAGCTTCTCACTAGTATAAACTTTTTAAACAAGATTGTTGCTCATTAGACTTACTAGTTAATGGGTTCGATTCTTGAACTTGTGAACCATGCTACCCAAATTTTTTTAAAGCTAAAATTTATATTAAAAAATTAGGCCCAAAAGCAATGTAGCTTTTAGTCCATTTTATGGAGTGCTCGTTGAGAATGTGTACTTATTTATACATAATCACATCTAACTTGATTTATAACCTTACAATGTAGATAAAAAAATCTAGAGTTTTCAAAGAAATTTAAAAAACAAAAGTTAGTCTCATATTATTAAGAATTGGATTTTTGTCTAGTAAAAATCTATATATACTAAATGAGACATGCTTTGAAAGCATATTTAATCCTATGTTATTAATATTAATACATTAAATGCTTTAGATGTAAAGTAATTTCTTCTTATTCACATAGAATCAGTTTAAATTTTTTATATCATTTAATTTTTTACTTTTGATTATATTTTTCATTGTTTCTTCCTTTTCTTATTTATTTATTATTTTCATTTCCCTCCTTTTATTAAAGTTTCTTTGCTTTTATCTAGCATGCAGCTCACTAATTTTAGAGAATATTTACTTTTTCCTAGAGAAATACGAGTTTTAAAGCATTTTATAAGTTGCATTAGCTTATTGGGTAATTTTTGGCAATTCAAGCTATTGTACTATATTCGTATTTTAGAGTTGTATTCCTTTTTTCATATTTGATAGTAGTTTTTAAAAGGTAAAATTGCAATTCCTTGAAATGGGCTATGATTTTGCTTTTAAAAAGGAACTCAATTCTATCTTAATATAATCTCGATTCTATCCCACCTTTATTAATTATCATTAATTAAAAGCTTATTTAGCTTTTTATATAATTATGACATTCAATAATTATGATTTTTTTAACAATTACTATTATGAAACAAATTTCATTTCATTTTTTTTATTAATTTCCAAATATAAGGAAATAATTTATAACTCTATCCCATTTTATTTTATTTTAAATTATTTATACACATCAAATGTGATATTAATATAATATTGAGATAAAATCGAGTTTAAAAAATTTATTTCAAACTAATCTTATTGTATCCCTAATTTTAATATGATACAGTATAGATTTTCATTCCAAGTTATAAGTGAAATAAAGCTTGTTGGTTTATCTACTTATTAACCCATATAAACACTATCTAAACATTTGGTTAATTAGGACAATTTTTAATTTTATGGAGTCAATTTACAGGGCCCAATATAAATCGATGTTAAAGCATTCCATACTTGCGATTTAAAATGAAGCGCTTAATTGCATGGAGAAATAAAAAATTAACTAACATTTTGCCAAAACAAAAACCAAAAAAATTCAATGTTGCAGGCAGCCTTTCCTCCAAGTTAGTTCCACCAATCAGATTCTTCCACGTGTACAGCAACAATCCCTTCAAAACGTGTGTCAACAGTATCTAACAAGTATTCAAAACTCAATAATTCCACATATGTAGAAAAAATTCCTATCGCTTATAATCCAACGGTTCATAACACCTCTCCACACTCGTCCTTCTACGAATTCCGACCGTCGATGTCTTCTTGCAGCATCAACCGTCAGATCAAACCAAAATCCATATCCAACCGTCCAATATTTCCGAAATCGAATTTCAAAATCTCGAGCTCGAGAGGGAGAGAAAGAAAGGATGAAAGAACAAAACAAACCAAAAACGCCTCCGTCTCGCATCACTCTCTTTCTCTCTCTAAATTAACTTTAAAACCCTAAGTCCTAGGGTTTTTTGAACTTTAATTGATTGTGATTCCTCCGATTTTGGTAATTTATATTAAAGGTGTGAACTTTGAGCTCGATTCTGGAGGAACTGTTTCGAAATTTGTGAAATTTCGGTTCTTCATTGTGTTTCTTGATCTGAAAGTTCGTGAAATTGAGTAAATTTAGAAGGTTTTTGTTGAATTATTGGAGAGGAATCAGCTGGATTTGAGTTTTGGTTGAATTAATTTGAATTTTGGAGGAATTTGAGTTTAATTCGATGGGAGAAAGTGAAGAAACCGAAATGAATTCAAAAAAGCAGCAATCGGAGGAGGATAAGAACAGCGTGGCGGTGACAGCGACAGCACCTGCGGCGACGGCGGATTTTCCACTAAAGAAACTTGCTAGGCAGCTTGATTTCACGTCCTCCGGCGGCGGAGGAAGCACAGCGAGTGAGCCGCAGCAGCAGCAGCCGCCGCTGCGTGCAGCGGTGGTACAGAAGGTGTTGCAGCCGCCTCCACAGGCTGTGCCGGTTGCATCGCCGACAGCACATTCTTCAGTGAGGTTGATTTATTGACTCTTTCTATGTTCTTTGTTGTGGAAGGATTTTGATATTTATTCAGACATGACACGGTTACATGGACTCAAGATATGTTTGATTGTTATTCTGGAGGCTTTAGATTTATTATTAGATTTTTTGGTGAATATGTTACTGCATTTGATTGTTTAGCGATAACATGCGGGGTAAGAAGTTTCCTAATTTGACTGTTGAGTGAACGTAATATTGTAATAATATTTATGTAGGGTTCGTTCATGGAATAACTCTGAAGTATTTGTTCAAATGGTTAATATTATAAGTTTTGTGTTTATTTTTATTTGCAATGCCAATAAATTTTTTTCTTCTTTGGGATTTAGATATAGATTGTTAGATTTATTAATTAATACACTCGGGTAGTGTATCATCTGGTAGGAAGGCTAGTCTCAGAACCATTTTTGCATTTCTATGTAATCCTTCTTTAGATTTTGTTGCATTTCCTATGTCTCATCTTGGTTTACAATAGCGTGCAAAGGCTAAATAGCATCAATACAGCCAGCTTCACCCAGGGAGAATAAGGATGGAGTGTTGTTGCTGTTGGTTTTATTTGCTATTATTTTCAAAGAACTAAATTTAAGTTTTACATAACTTGTTGACTTCTAATGATTGCATTAATGTAGCAGTTTCAAACCGATAAGTATAGTGTACATTCCTGTGCATAGTTCAACTTAGCTCCCTTTAATGAATGTATTTATTCATTTTTTGGTTCCTTGCACCCTTCTTTATGTCATGTGTTAAAAATTTGAGACAATTCAAATTAAGAAATTTATTAAGTATATGTTGTGCAAGCTTGGTGGTGTTGTACTGCTTGACATTGAGATCATGGGATCTAAAACAGTGCCTTATTTGTTCAGAAAGACGGATTCCCCTAAGGCAAGACCAAGATCTAGTGGAGAAGCCAAAGACAGCACACCAAAGAAGCAAAAGCAGTGCAACTGCAAGCATTCTCGATGCTTGAAGCTGTGAGTTCATCATCCTATTCATGCCTTGAAGGATTTTTCAGCTAAATCGACAAGGGCAAAGAGGCCTTTTATTTCTTGCCCATTTTGTGCACTATTTCATGCACATCATTTCTTTGGAAATGTTATCTTCCATTTGGTATTGCATGTACCCTGCAAGTTGTGTATCAAGGAGCCATAGACTGAACAGATTAGTAGTTGCCTTGAACTATTCCTTTTTTTCCTCCAGTCTTTACCAGTTCTTGCTATATTGCATGACTTGTATCTAAGGATGGGGAGTCACTTGATCTGCCTATGGAATTGCATCAGCTGCATGTAGTAGTGAGAGGGAAGTTACAAAGATCAGCAATGGATGTTAAGATTGTATTGACACATTTTTAATTGCATTATATATAATAACTAGAAGAGTATCGAAAGATATGCAAAAGCGTTCTTCATATCTTCCTTAGATGCTGTTCTTTTTTATTCTTATTTATTAGTTAGTCCAATGCTATAATTATAGGTCTGGCATCCCCAAAATGTTAGGCTGTGGATGGGATAATGATTCGTTTCTGCTGGCATTATATGTCATCTATGGTTGAATAGTGTTGTAGTCGCTTGAGAGTGGTGGTGTCTTTTGAAATTAGCGACTTTTTGTGCAGCTGAAAGTTGTCCAAACCCGCTGCTTCACTTTTATAATAATTATGGTAGGTATTTCTCGTGTTATCAATGCTTTTCTCTTCAAACCATCTCTTTCTTGAAGCTCAGTCTCTGGACTTTTGATGAATGTGTTAACAAAAGAATGAGATCGCATTATCTAAGTCCTAATTTCTCTTGCATTTCGACTAATTTGATGTGTGCCTCCTTTTTGTCAATTTCATATCACATAGATATGTTGTAATATGTTCAGCACATTAAGATATTACCTGCATGCTTGATGGTTGTCTTTTCGCTTGTTATTAAGTGGGTTTAATTTTATTACCCAATTGTAATGCACTCTGCCAGTCAACACCATGTAATTGCTTTGCTAAATCTTAAGAGTGTTTCTTTCTTTCTTTGTTCTTTTTTTCCTTTTTTTTTTTGGGTTGTGTGTGTGTGTGTTGATTTTTTAAAATGCAATTTAAAGTTAAAACTAGATGATGAACAGTGAAATTTGGAGTATGAATCGTGCATAATGCATGTCACTTTCCTGCTTTTTTCTTGTATGTGTGAAGTTCATGGTTTCGACATCTATATCCTGCAAAATATGAACAATAATATGGTGAAAGAAGATTCATTCTACTAGGAAAATGTCTCTAGCATTGCTGAATCCCAGTGTTATGGTCCTTCCAGCTTTATAAGATTTACCAGTTCGGCTAAGCTCTTCATGATTTACTTGGTGCCTTTCAGTAGTATTTGGAGATTTACGTAAGTTTGACATATTGGTCCACAAGATAGTCTAAATAAGATTTTTTTTTTCCTTCTCTATTTTCTAGGTATTGCGAGTGCTTTGCTTCTGGAATATACTGCGATGGGTGCAACTGTTTAAATTGTCATAACAATGTTGAGTTTGAAGCTTGTAGACGTGATGCTGTTGAAGCTACTCTAGAACGTAACCCCAATGCATTCAGGCCAAAAATTGCAAGCAGCCCACATGGAGCTCGGGATAGGAGGGTACATAAGTTTATTGACCAATTTTTCATGTCGACCACATACCTGTTTTGTAGCCTCAAACACTATCTTGTATTAAAGTCATATTGCATTCAAGAAACTGAAAAATAGATTTTATAGCCCATCCTACTATGGAAAAACAGATATCATTTATGTATTGAGCTGACCCTCTTTGTTACCTTTGACAATACTAGATATACATTGTATGAATGGGCTATTAGCACTGATTTGCAGCAGCTCATAGGTTTGCATATTGTGTTAGGCTGTGAAAAGAATGCTTCTTGAGTCTAAGTCCCTTACCTTGCTTATTATAGGTAAGGAGGCTAAATTCGCTTATTTTGGATTTCAATAAAGAAAATTTCTATTAATTTTTTGTGTTCTGCTTTATTGACAGCCTTTTCTTTTTCTCAAGCATAGGATATGAAATGAAAATATGTCTAATATCTTTAGCACACACACACACACACGTGTATATATATATATATATATGTCCAAGACACTCATAAGAACTAGAGGGGTAGTTTGGACCTCTTGTACTTTAATGATAATTCCTGAAAACTTATATCTGTTGAAAGCTCTATAAGATTAAAGGAAAGCTTATAAATTGAAGTGGTCCTTGCAAAACAATTTGTTTTGAATTCTCTTCTTATTTGCCATGATCCTGTTGATGCTGAATATCTCCAGTTATTACCAACCAAATGCAGGAAGATAATGGGGAAATTCCACTTTTAGTGAAACATAACAAGGGTTGCCATTGCAAGAAATCCGGCTGCCTTAAAAAATACTGTGAGTGCTTCCAAGCCAATGTCCTGTGCTCCGAAAACTGTAGGTGTATGGACTGCAAGAACTTTGAAGGAAGTGAAGAAAGACAAGCTCTATCCCATGGAGACCACACGAACAGCATAGCATATATTCAGCAAGCTGCGAATGCAGCAATCACTGGAGCGATTGGATCCTCTGGGTACACTTCACCTCCATTATCGAAGAAGAGAAAAGGCCAGGAACTTTTTGGCACAACAATAAAAGATCCATCCATTCAGAGAGTCGGTCCAATGCAACAGGTAAATTTGACATTCAATTCTATTGTCAACTTTAAGTTTGGTGTCATTGAAATAATGGATATGTATGGCATGCTTAAGATTGAATTCAAGACGTGTTACTGCACATTGTCAATTGCATGGCAGATTGTCTTCTTCTGGTCCTATATGCATGTGCTCAGAATGAATATTAACTTGATGTAAATGATTCTTTGTATCAGGGAGGTCATATCAGAGATTCTGCACCTTCCACCTCTTTTTCTTCTACTCCTCTTGTCCCCTGTGGCACATTGATGGGTCCTTCAAAATATACATACAGGTATTAGATTATCATGCATTCCTTTCTCTTCAAGCAAATAATACAATTTGCTGGGATGCAAAGTTGAATCTGTTTTGTATTACTTGAAGGTCTTTGTTAGCTGGTACGATTCAACCACAGGATGTGAAGGACCTTTGCACAGCTTTAGTGCTAATATCACAAGAAGCTGCCAAGACTCTTGCAGGTATTTAATGATCTGTTCCAATTTGGTTAGCAGTTAATACTCCATGATGTTGTTTTCCTTGTTCAATGTACTTGAACTGGTCAAACTCCAGGCCTTTTCAACAAATCAATTTATTCAGGTAAGTAATAGACATGATTTATTGCTAGGAAGTGCATCAAAGAAGAAAATTTAGCCCTTTTATAAGGAGCTTGTGTAATATGAGCTTACCATATCGCAGTTTCAGAAGAAACTGTCTGTATTACCAGTTTCCTGTTGAACTTAATAGTGTTTTTTGCCAACCTACCTCAGCCACGCATTACAAGACCGGAGAAAAAAATTATTTCATCTTTCTTACAGTTTGTTATTCCTTAAACTCTTTATTGAGTAACCTGTTTGAGTTTCTTTTCTTCTCCATACAAAATTCTTGAGAAGAAAATTTGATTAGTCATGTCTGGTATTTTAAGTGCAGTGCAGCTAGGTTTTTTCTTTTTAATGGGTGTATGTGCAAACTAACTGGCTATATGTGATCACATTATTTACAATGTGGATTGTTTTAATTTTCAGTAGGGGCATTTATAAGAAACTCAAAAGATAAAAATCTTACTAATACTTGACTACTACTCTTTGCTTGTTATCTTCATGATCAGCACAAAAGAGCATGGAAGAAACACAGGTGGCTTGTCAAACAGAAACTTCACATGCTTCATCAACACGGGATGAACAAAACAGCTTGAAGGATTCTAATGGTAACAAAGGTGATGATGATGCTTTGGCCTCATCATGGGTGAATAACCATGATGATTTGGGTTCAGATACTGCTGATGCTCCCAATGGAAGGCCTATGTCTCCTGGAACATTGGCTCTGATGTGTGATGAACAGGATAGTATGTTCATAGCAGCTCCTTCCCCTGGTAGACCAACGGAACATGGCTGTAGCACGTCTTCTCAGGTTCCTCATGGTCAGGCCACAACGGAGATTTATGCAGAGCAGGAGAGGCATGTGTTAACAAGTTTCCGAGATTGTCTTAATAAGTTGATCGGCTTTGGAGAATTAAGAGGCAAGTTTTTGATTATTCTTAATTCCCTCTTACATCTTGAACAACCAAGCATATTTAAAGTTTGCACATTTAAGCAATACCAGTACAAGAAAGGGATTGGTGAAAATCTTGTTATTTCACATGGACGCTATGATATTGAACTTCCAAACTTCTTTCTCACCCTTCCATAATTACAAAGAAGCCTTTCATAAGTCTTGAGGTTCCAGGTATTTACAACATAATATAGTCATACTAAAAGTTCATTCATGATTCAACTAGTAATGTTAAAGCATAGCACATTAGAAATTGAATAAAATTCAGTATCGATTTAAGTCTGTCTTCATCTTCAAGTAATTGTTGAACGAATCTTCTATCCTTTGAAGAAAGTTCTTTAGTTTGTCCATTATCTTTTGGTTGAAAGAAGCTGATTATGTTTAGTCAAAGACATCCTGTGAAGCTTCAACCAAATAATCTAACTTCAGATAACTGAACTAAGTTAAGACAAAGCCGATACATAATCATGAATAAATATATCATGGAACAAGTAATAGCATTGGATCAATAGATTTTTTAATAAAGTTGCACATTAATTTGAAGAATCCAAACAGTTTTGGATCCAAGAAAAATCTTGGACGTTGTCTTTGAGGATATCAAAACAGTTGTAAGAGATCCAGATTGGTTGGTGACAAGAATGTTAGCATCTGATGAACACCCACATTCCTTTTCTGACATAAATCATGCTATGTTGCCTAAAGATAACCGTCTTTTGCAACCTTGGGTAACACTTGAAAAATGTAGATTTGTCAAACAGCTTCTCCTACATGTTCATATGCTTGGTTGATGCTGAAGAATTTTCATAGTGGAAACAGTGGTCTTTGGTTTATTGTTTTTCTTTACATGCAATTATTCATCTGTATTCTATTCTGTCTTGATCCAATTCTTGTTTAATTTCATAAAAAGGTGCTGTGCACTAATAGCAGTAATAGAATCAGGAAAAGGAAGACTCATTCAGATATAGAGAGAGCAAGAGAGGAAGAGAGAGATGCTGAGGTTTGAGGTGAACAGTCGGTTGGAGTGGAGAGGAGCTGGGCAGGGAGAGAGAAAATAACATGGAATGAGCACAAATCAATATGTTTCTTTCTGTAATTTAGTCTTATTACAAATTTAATTGCATGCCATAATTTGTTGCAGGAAATAGTCTTCGCTTTCCACCTATTGAAATTAAAGGATAACCCTATATACTAGATATACATCATAGTGAAATATTCCATATCAAATTGAGATTTGAGATATCTTTTAGCTGATCCTCCACTGGTGTATTATGGCGGAGCTGCTTGGTTGATGCTACCTAATTTCTTTCTATTAGGAAGTATCCCTATGACTGACCATTGACAGGAAGTTGTTTTGACATTGCAGAAAGCCAGTATTCATATCTGGCAAGGTCCGAATCAATACAAAATAATACAGGAAGTGTGAGAAAAGAAATACGAAATCAACCGGATACATTGAGCAATGTTACAAAACCTGTCCTTCCACCAGACAGGTTACCTCATATGACAACAGCAACAATCGGTTTGTCAAATGAAGACATTACAAAAAGGTCGGTGCTTCCGGAGAATGGAACTGTCAAACAGACAATTGAAAAAAAGATGTAAAGGAGATCCACATAGATCTTTTCCTAAGCATGCTGTTGCATCCCTCTGATCCATGATTGAGCAATGGAGTAAGTTACTTCAGGGCTTTTGGCACTTCTCAGCCTTCTCTTAGTTCCCCGAATACAACTACAAGATGACAGCAGCTCATGTTGACAACAGCCCGAGTTATTTTTACTCTGTCATTTTTGATATTTTACCATGTGCCAAAGTACCGATTAGGCTCATTAAAAGAATGAGCCTAATCGGTAGAGGGAGGCTCATATTGCACGCAGCATGCAAGAATTAATCTGTATATCTAGATGATTTCCACCATAAAATGATAGGCACATGACAGCATGGAGCAATAGATGCTAACAGTGATAACAGCTTGTACAGCAAGTACAGCAAGATGCAAGATTCCTTTGTTTCCAGCTATGGTCCATTTCCATCAAATGACCTGGCCTCCCTTGGTTCCTCCACTGCCTGGGCTCCCCCAGCATGGGCTTACCATGCTTGGTGCTTGCGGCCAGCCAATCATTACGCTGCAAGGTGGGTAGTTTATCTGGGTGTGGAGATCGCAGCAAGAAGTAGCTATCTTGAATCGTAATGGAGGGACTCTCAGGGGAAAGGATTAACTGAATAATGGATGTTGATGTTGCAAATAATATTCACTTTTTCATGGAGAAAAATTAATTATCGTATAATTAGCATGTACGATGTACCATGATTGATAAATTAGAATAGGAAATAGAGTTCTTAAATTAAATTTCTTATAACACGATCAGTGTATCATGCTGATAGTTTATATTTTGTTTGAGGTCAGATTCTTATTCTTAACAATTGTAACTTTTTAAGGTGCAGAAATGAACAGAACATTCAAGCCACTCATCAAATTTAATTTAGTTTTTTCTTTTTTAATTAATGTTTTTTACTTAGCTCTACTGCTGTGTGAGGGCATAATTTTTTATTTTTCCTTAATTTTTTGAAAAAGAAAAATTATTGTTATGAATTTATTTAGGAGCATGGAAAAATTGTTAGTTTCTAGGACTTTATGAAATGAGCACGAGGGGTTTTGTTTTGTCTTGTTGCTATGTAGTGGAGTTTGACTCGATATCCAATGACGTTCTGGTGGAGTTCATGGAGTATTTATGATGAATTTTTGCCATCTGTGACGTTGGTGACACAGGTTAGGTTACAGATACGACAGACAACATGGTTGTTGGTGGCGAGTGGGTCAATGGATGCATGATGTTTATAGCAACTGTGGTGGTTCTGGTTCCACTAATTTGAGTATCAGTTATTGGTCAATGGATTCAGTGTTGAGGGAGTGGAGATGCAACGGATTTGGATCATCATTTCACGGCAAACGTAGACTCAGGCTCAAGCTAATGATTATTTTAACAAAATTATGAATTAGCACGTTCCATATATTATTCTAAAGTTGATAATTATTCGACATGTTCCATTGCTCATGCAAAATACATAATAATGTCATGGTGTCTGCATAATCATTGAAATGTTCATCAATAATTTGACAGTCTAAAAAGTCACATACGCTTTATTTTTAAGGAGCATCACATTGTTTGCACTTTACATACCGTCATCTTTGATTTCTTACGAGTTTATGCGAGTAACCTGACTATTTGCGAACGATTTTAGGAAACCTAGGACTCCATTAAAGTTCTAGTGGTTTGGCAAATATAAATAAAGTGAGTAAATAAAAGTTCTAGAGGCTAACCAAAGTAAGTGACAGAGTTCCACATACATACACACACACCTATATATACATTTTTTTTCTTTTCCAAATTCCAATATCCGGGCTCTCGAGTATGCCATGTAGGGGTACAAATAAACTGAGTTAAATCGATATAATATTGAGTTTGAGATTGACTCAATTAGTTTAATTAAGTTCGAAATTTTTATAAATTTTATCTGACTGAATCTCGAACTTACATATGTTTAGAAAAATAAAAATATATTAAGTTCTATTAAACTTTTGAGCGTAATAAGTTTACTATTTTAAAACCAAAACTCAACTTAATTTATTATTTGGATAGTTTGAGCTTAAGATTGAGCTCGATTATCACTAAATTAAATTTAAATAAAACTTGAGATCAACTCGAATAGTTTACAAACTAACTTAATTTATTTGTACCCTTAGTTTCACATGTGAGCTTAAATACTATAGAGTTTAAAATAAAATCCTATTAAGAATTATTAAGTTAGAACGCTTGTCCCACTTATATTCCTATAACCATTCAACATCATCGACAAAATTTATAAACGTATTTAATAACATCATCAATTGGCTTAATTGAACTCATGTCATGGCACTTATATTGTTTAATCAAGTTTGCTTACTTGGTTTTTGATTCATTTGAATATGTTTCGTAAATTCAGTTTGGCCTTCTTAGGGGGAAAATTTGAATTAGATTATTTTTGGAATAGATAAATGTGTCCTTGGAAACGTATGCAAAATTAATGAAGGTCTATATGATCCATAAAAAATTAACAAATGGATCCATAACTTGAGTGTTTACGGGCATGTGAACTTTGATTTACCTCAAATGTTCTTTTCCTAAGCTCGGAATGTCTGAGGATGCAAAATGGAATTTCAATCATGCTGAAGAGAGTTACAAAGCATCATTTACACCATTATTTAATTAACTTCTTTTCTGTATGTGATAAAATGGAAACTATAAAAATATAGGTGTTAAAGAGGGGAAGAAAAGAAAAAAAAAAAAAAACAGAAGGTTAAAGTTTTATGTGGAAAATTCAAAGTAGAAAGACCACCGACAAATCCCAATAAAGTACTTCTACAGTAAAATCAATAAGATTACAAGTATTTCTTTTATAGTATCATAAATATTTAAGTTTCACCTGAAATTGGACTCCCAAATTTGATAAAGCTTATTTTCCTTAAGTTTTATTTTATTCAAATGTCTTGTCCCTCTCTTGTTATTCTCATTTCATTCTCTCTCTCTCTCTCTCTCTTTTAAACCCCGTTGCTCTCACAAAATGATCTGAGTCATTTGCTCACGTTACCATTTCATGATAGGAATCAACTCTCATAAGCCCATATTTATAAGATGAAAAGGCGGCTTTTTTTGACCGCCTCCAGCTAAGGTGGTTAGCAATCCTTTTTTTTTTTTTCTTTAAATTAAGTGATCAAGTGGGTCCCACATGAGATGGACCCATGTAACAATCTCCTCTTTCAATTTATATGAGAATCTATTTCATATTTACCATTCATTTAGAAATAATAAATTTCTCTTTGGTTAACGCTTTAATCATCATAAAATCTGGTTTTTAATCATTTATACGGATTTTTTTAAGAAGTTTCATCTCTAAGACATATAGACAATTATTATGTTCTGATGTTGAATGAAAAATTAACTTTTTAATGAGATTGGATTACATTTTTATCAACAACAAAGGATGTATTTATTTTGTTTCTGCCAAATTGCTCTAGAAATTTCTTCATTTGGTAGAGCTAAGTAATTAGACAACCCAATATTGACTTTCTAATAACATCATTTGCCAAATTTGCATTTGTGAGACCCTCAAGCATAAATTTACTACAACCAAATTGACACATAATTTGGTATTTTCTCTAACATATCTAATGATCCATTTTATTGGTACTAGTAAAATAATTGTGAGAGAGAGAGGTCGAATCAAATTATTTCCAAAATTTAAACATTTTGAAAATACCTTTTAATTATTCTAATAATGGCAGCTATTAGAACTTATCAGAGTTTACCTAGAGAAAGCAATATGAAAAATAAAAATGCACGAAAAATAAAAAATTAGGGATATGATTTGAAGTTGGTCTTTCTATTTTGAATTTTCCACACTGAACTGACTCACAAGCTACTTTGAAAATACCTTTTAATTATTCTAGTAATGGCAGCTATTTATTTTTATTTTTTATTTTTTTAAAGACTCCTTCTTATATATGTCTCTTCCAACATTCAAAAAAATAAAAAATCTGGCAGTTAACTATTATCCTTGATTTTAAATTTCTTTTAACTTTGTAGGCGTCGTAATTGTCACCTTCACATTTGAATCACAATATTTTTGAAGTTCTGCTGAAAGTTATCCTACTTAATGTCCAAACATATCTCCCGAAATCTTGAATTATTTGATTGAATTTTTTTCACAACCTGTTTTATCCTTATCTTCTTCTAAAATTTTTACAGTTGATCATGTGAGACAGATTTTTGTAAAATTCTCTTAAAAGTGATTTATTGTTACCAATTAGGTACATAACTTATGGATTTAGGTTTCGGGTAGCATCAAATTTTTTTGTCTTTTGAAAAATATCTTCTTGCTTATGGCTCTTTAAAACTCATTCTTCCACTTAATTAGAACTTCTGCTTCTATATGACATCTGCTCTGTCTCCCTTCTATTTCATCTTTCATGACTTTGATTTGCGCTTCTGCTTTTATAGTTTTTAACATCTTTTTTTAAAAAAAAAAGAAATAAAACTTTTCTCCTACCTATCTTTTATCCTTTTCCAATTATAACAATAACTTCTTCCTTGTTTTTCTCTAAGTTGATAATAAGAACTTCTTCCCGATATATTGATACTTCTTTTTAGTACTCTTTTTTTTTTTTTTCCAAATAATCTAAATCCAAACATTTTCTTCCTTTTAATTAAACCTCTCTTGTTACTTGTATAACACACACTCAATAATATCATTAATAAACACTTCACTTAGTGATTTATCATCACCAAAATATCTTAGAATACTTAACAATCTTCTAAATTTTTATGATGACAAATCACTTTTAACTCAAATGTAATTTCTTCTTAAAATTGCTTTAAAAACATCTTTTTAAATTTGATTAAAAATTCTATTATTTAGTATTATGTGTTATTTAAAATATCTTGATAGTTTGAATCTTTAGAACCGTTTTTAAATGATAAATTAATTTATATTGAAGTAGTTGTATATGTATTAGAACTTAATAGGTTCAAACAAATTAGTGATTCCATCACATATATCCATTCATGCTCTCTTCAAGCTAAAATTACTGGAATTTGTTACTGACTGAAATGAAAATTTGACTTCTATTACTTTTTTCATTATTATCAAAACATGTTAAGATTCCATTGACTTGAAAGAATTATCATGCCATACATCCATGACATTTTTTTGATATCAAACTTAACATATAGAACTTATACAGAACCTAAACCTGTGAAACATAAATCGATAGCATATATATAACAAATCATCATGCACTTTTTATTAGAAACATCATTCATCAAAATAGATTATCAAGTTAGCAACATTTATCAGGTAATATTAAAAATATGGCATTTACCATCATCACTCAAATATCCAAAAATCAGAATTAGAGAAAATATTATAAGGAGTCTTTAAAAAAAATTCATCAACATTTCTCAATATTAATTTTCTTCCGAAGTTTCAGATTTGTGAACCATTTTCTGAGGGAACATCAGAGGATAGGTTGTTGTTGGTGGTAGAGGTGGAGAAATTTGAGGATATTAAGACTACTTTTGGTTTTTGAAGAGGGTTTGATGAAGAGGCTATGAAGGATTTAGATAGGCTTAGACTAAATCAAAACTGGTAAAGTAAGTGTTTAATTGATTAGGTTGAACAACAAGGCAAAAGTATGCATTAAATAGATTAAAGAGTTCAAGTTACTAAGTAAATGATTCATTAAATAGAAGTTGTAATTAGTAGTATGTAATGTTCTAACATTAAGATCTAAATTTGTGGAATTTCAGTTATCTATATTATTAAAGTCAGTAGAAACTTAGGTAACTGCCTTCTTTATAATTACTGTTTATGCCTCTAATTGAAAATTATATAACAAAAAAATCAACACTTAAATAACTTATTAAATATATTATATATGGATGAAATTGGTATTTTCTTTAATTTTACTTCCCATCTCTTTCTATTAGTTTTCTCCATAAATCTCTTTTACTTAATAACATAAGTGTGAATAGCTCGAATATCTACGGGAAGTTAATCTTAAATATGGATAAATTGCTTTATAGTTGAATGTGGAAGTTAAATTCAAATTTAAAGTTATCTAGAATAGATGCAAAAGTATACATTCATATATTTATACTATTTAAAATTTTTAGCAAAAACATGGATGTGAATAACTCCAATATTTGCATAAATTAATTGTAAATATGGATAAATCGCTCTATAGTTAAATGTGAAAGTTGAATTCAAATTTAGAGTTCTCTACAATAGATGCAAAAGAGTGCATTCACATATTTATAATATTTGAAATTTTTAATAAAATTAAATTACTTAAGACCAAGTAAATAATGATGAGTTGTATGAATTTATTTTTTAATTAAAAATATTAAAAGAAGTAAGATAGTTAAAAAATAAATAAATAAATAGATTATCCATTTCAATATTATAAATTTTGTATATAATTATTTTATACCTATAAAGAGTATATTGTTTGCTAGTTTGTTATAAAGCTCAACCTATATATGCAATTATCTTCCTTCTTCCTTATGCATGGTAGGCTAGAGGATTCAATGAGATTACATGATGTTAATCGGTGTGCGGTTTATACTTGGAAGTTTACATCTAAAATAGCTCATCGATAGTTATCATTAAGTAAAGTTCTGATTATTTCTTACATTGTACAGTTTTTCGTTTACCAACTTCATTCTGTTCAAAAGTATATGGGGGTGACAAAGTTGTGGCTAACCCTATTGATGACAGAACTTTGTAAAAGTCAACACTTTCAAGTTCTATACCATTATTGGTTCTTAAGCTTATCATTGAAAATTCTTTTTTGTCTTAAAACTTCTTGACAAACTTTTCAAAGGATTTAAATCTATCACTTTTGTTTTGTAAATATAAAAATTCAAGTAAACTTTGAGAAGTGATCTACAACAACTAGACTGTATTTGTAAAAATTACATTTTCGCAACTTGTGACCACTTTATTCCATAAACCTAAAGAGAAGTGAATATCTTTTATGATATTCATAAATGACTCGTTAATCATATTATTTTTAGAAATCTTTTCTAACTATTTAAAATTAACACGACTAAACTTTTTATTACGAGAGAGAAAAAAAATAATCAAACCAAACTAATCCGTAAATTGAATCGAACTGAACTACATAAAAAATATTGCTCTTCTTCTTCTTCTTTCCTCTCTTCTTTTTTCTTTTACAATTTGATTTTAAAAAATTCCTAAATCGGACCAAATTACAATTGTATAATTGATTTGAAAAAAGAAGCTACACCAAACTGTTTAAAAAAGATAATAATAATTTTTAATTACAAGTAAGATATACCTGAATGTACTGTCGTACTCCTCCATTGAAAAAAAACGAAAAAAAACAAAAAAGATGTTCCTAAATTTAGATCTTCTAGATTTATTTTCTTGAAGTTTTTAAAAATTATCCTTATCCTCTCAATATACTGCCACATACAATACAATCAATGGTACGAGAATTCCCACAGGAACAGTAACACAAAAAACAAGATTAAAGTTCGGCGTGATGTATAATTTATAAGCAGCCGCACACACTGCCAATAATCTTCCAAATTCCTTTACTTTAATTGTCCAATTCAGTTTACGTTACAGACGTAGAAGTTCCCTAAAAACAACCGATGGTAAACCCGCCCAGAAACATATCAATCAGCAACGTCCGCTTGTAACCTGATGGCAATAGCCTTTCACAATCGAAGCACCGCCAGGTAAAAACGCCCTAAGTTCTTCCACTTATCTTGTACTCCAAAACAATAATTCCCTTTATTCGCATTAATGCGCTCAACTTAATGTTTACAATTGGCAGATACAGAGTTCAGAAAGGAAAACTAAGACGACAATTATCAAAATGAAACCCTTCCGAATTACAAACTTAACGAAAATAGATGAAACATTCTTTAGCGCACAACCATTCATGAAATTTTAGTTTTCAGATCCAACCAGTTCTGCAATTCCTGCGGCAGCACTAGATGAAGCTAAGAGGCATTAACTTCATTTCCACGATTATTTGCTTGAAGACAAACAAGACATCCCAAAGTTAGCTTAGAGTCGTGATCTTGACGCTGAAGATGTTACAGGAGCACCCTGCAAGAAAAGAACAGAGTTTGATATTATCTTTTGAAAAAAAAAAAATCATGCAATAAGATTTCCTCCACAACGATATATAGTCACAAAAATTAAAAGGTCGGCGTCAAAATCGATTTATCTCAGACTGACGGTAGAAGTTGCGAGTAAATTTACCACCGTGGGACTGGATATAGATTGGTAATTAAGGATGTTTCTTTGACATGACAACCGATATTTGGGGTCACTAGGGCATATGCAATTAGACCATTTAAAACGTTTTCAAATTTTTTTTTTCTGACGTCCATTATAATTTAAACTTTGTAATTCACAGACGTCCTTGCAATAATCTAAAACGTATTAGTAACTAGTGGCTATTTATAGGTATTTGACAGTTGGAGGTAACAACTGATAATAGTAGCAAATAACAGGTGGTGGTAGTTACCAATGATAAATAGTAAGTAGAAAATGAGGAAAATGATTTCCACTTTCAGAAAGGGGAGGCCATTTTCCTTGTTTTCCATTCTAGTTTACCACCTGACTAGCCATCAGCCACCACCAACCTCTTAAGGGTTTTACAGTAAGATTTGAGCACTGCAAGTTTTAGATTATAATATAAACCAAAAAGAAAAAAAAGTATGGAAAACATTTTCCGTCAAACAAGAATCGTAAGAAAGGTAGAGCATTTACCAATGGAATGCCTTTAGCAGCTCTTTCTTCCAGAAATCTGGACGGTCTATAGAAGTTACCATACAACTTCGCCCATTTTTTCAGGCTCTCACAGATATATGCAGGCCCCACTGAGTCTGCCCAAAAGACTATGCCACCTCTGTAATTGAGGAAATGAGTGCATCATTTATCTTGGAAACTTCTGACGAACATCAAACTGAAATCCGTGTCTAATAAACCTCTCTTATGCCGAAGACGGCAAACGACAACAACCATAAACAAAAAATAAAATAATTCACCTATACAAACTAAAAACAAGATAAACAGCAAAAAGCAAGTTCACTATAAGCTGTCAAGGAATTGTCAGTACTATCAGAATAAGGGTCCATCGGTAGAAGAAAGAATTTCTTGCAGATTGTATACCGATAACCATAAAATAGTTCCATGAATAAGATGGCAGATTAGCATAGTCTCGAAAAATTGAGGTAGTCCAGTTATCAACGGAGAGACCACATGAAAAGGGGAGATAAAACAGATGATGCACTGTACATTTGATGAATTCCTTTTTGAACCAACCAATACCCACTTTGTTACCTTACGTGGAACATCCCATCAGACCTCCAAACATAGGGTAGATACAGAGAGAATTTTAAGGATTTCAACATGAATGTAAGTTTTGAGCATAGTAAGAACAAGAAAAGCCCAAAAAAGCACTGAACAGAAGAGACACATGGTTGTTCCCTGTTAACATACTTTTGTACAATTTCATATCCAACAATAACAAAATTGACATGCTAAGTAGTTTAGGGTTAAGGAAAATCGGCTTGGGTGAATTATCAAGGCCCTTACATATACATCTATATACATATAATTTTTTTTTTCCATATAGCAACATTGCACTAATTTTGACATTAATTCCCTTCTTCTATAGCCATATAACATTGGTAGCCTTCATCTCTTCCATAGAATCTTGTTCTCAATATATATGTAATGATTTATATTTTCCAATAGTGCACATGCACTGGGGTCAATAGACTACTCAGCTTTGCACATACTAATAACCCTTTTTCCTCAACAAGCTTCTCTTTAATCATCTGGATAGAGGTATTTTTTCAAACTACATCGCCAGTAAAAACATGGATCAAAACCCTAGTACTGTTAACATGTTCCAACATCTTGTAAAATCGTATGATAGACTTTCGATGTAAATATTCTTTTTGAAAAATATAAAAAATGAGGGAAGGCCAACTTAGTTCAATACTACATCACAAATAGAAGAACAAAAGATTTTATCCTGATGCACATAACAATTGTTTCATATATTCTCACCGGTAAGATGGAAAACTCATTCCTAAGACAGATGATATGTCAAGATCTGAAGCACGGACTACGATTTGCTCCTCAATAACATTGCATGCCTCGTTTACTACTGGAAATAGTATCATCTCCACGATTTCTTTGTCAGAAATAGATATAGGCTGCCACAAATAAAGAAATAGGACCCATTCAACAAAACTTAAAGAAGAAACTCGTTCTTATCTCTTTAAAAACAGATGAATTAGCTAATATTCAGATAAGAGAATCGCCACCTTTCCACCTGGCATTATATTGGCAATCCTTCTTGACTCTTCAACAATTGGCAGCACTGAAGGGTCAGGCCTAGGCTTGCTTCCCTTCTCATAAATGTAGTATCCCTTGCCATTGTTCTTGCCTTAAAATATATATATATATATATATAAACAAATCCTAAGTCAAATGGACAGGACAAACTTGAGAAAATGTAAAAGAAAAAAGTTGAGGTAAAGCAAGAATCATAATTATAAAGGTGATTTCACCATTTCGTCCATTCTTTATCAAAAGTTCTGTGAGAGGAGAATAGAATGTTCTCCCAGGGAATGCCTCGCTGAATAATTTCCCAACTGCAAGTCCAACACCATATCCAGCCACATCTTGAAGCCTAAGAAACACAAAAAAGGACAATATCACCATCCATCTTAATTCACCTATTTCTTTCAATATGAATGAATTTATCCAAAATTAGCCAGCTTCATAAACTAAGAAAAAGGCACAAATGTTGTTGAACATATACACAATCAAATTCAATCAAAGAACAGAAAACACAAATGGATATATTCGAGCTTGACTGGAAATAATTTGCACCTTCTATACATAAAGGAACTGAGGGTTAACTGCAGTCTGCAGACATTAGTGACAACATATATACCATGGCTAGATAAATTAAGTCAATATATGTCTCATAGTTTGATGACATAAGGCATTGTTATGACAGAGAGAAGTGTGAGGAAGCCATTTTCTGATCTTTTAGTCAATTTGCATACCCCTCAGTAGCACCAGTTTTAAGAAAGTCATGCAACACCATGTGAATAATGAATTCATTGAGAATTGATAGCAGAGAAGGTAATTACTGGAAAGGACCAATGGGGAGGCCAAAGTTGCTTATTGCTCTGTCAATTCTGAATACATCCACTCCAAGATTTGCCAACAAATGTGCTCCTTGTGAGTATGGGAAAAATGTTCTGTTCACTGCAAAACCAATGCAATTTCCCGCCACAACAGGAACTTTCTTGATGATTTTCCCCACTGTCATGACATCCAGAATAACTTGAGCAGAAGTTTTATCTGTTCGGACAATCTCTAGAAGTGGCATCACGTGAGCAGGACTGTTTTCATTAAAAATACTCATGAGAAAAAGAAAAGAGAAGATGCTAAAATGAAAAGGGTATCAAAAGGTAAAGAACATGACAATTCCTTCATCCTTTTCAAATAAACAGAACTTGCACCATTAGCTAAAAACCTGACAGGTTTGAAGTATTGAAACCAGCATCCTTAATTTATTCTTGATATTCACTTAAGACAAGTTCAACTAATTCTCCTCCTTTTCATATTTGGAGAAGGAAGAACAAGTTAGTCATAAGAACTGAAATCATATGGGCTCAAGTGTATAAACATAGTATAGGAGATACTTCCACAACAAAAATCCATTAAACTTCAAAGAGAGGATCTAAAAAGACTTATGGGCTGTTTACTTAGAGGTAATAGAGAAGAAATAGAATAATCATTCCTTTTTAATTGTCTATTACCTTGTTTACTAAGAAAAATGGAGAGGTAATTATAATTCCTAGGGTTTTTCTATTTCCACTCCATTAGCAATAAATATTACCTAAGAAGATGTGAAACTTTTTATCCCCACTACACAAAGAATAAAAAGTTCAACTATTATAACCATTATATCTCATTAAAATGACTAAATAAATTTTAATTGTTTTCCAAAATCATTTAATAGGGGAAAACTGGCAATTTTTTTCATATTCCCATCTTAATGTTGCAATTGATGAAGTGAAATAAATACTAAAATGAGTATTTACTACAATAAAAAATTACACAAAATAAACACTGGAATTAAAATTCCTAGTCTATTTATGGTAATAGTCATTCTCAAGTCATAACTTTTTTATTTTCTATCTATTCCGTTACCTTTAAGTAAACGGGTTGTTAGTATTTTAGGGCAATTATTTTCATTTCCCCATTACAAATCTATTGGCAGCTGATAGAGGAAGCCAACAAGCCTATGCCACCAGGGAGAATTTCATGATGTGATGTCATCAAGAAGACCGTGCTCCTATTACCGAAACACAGGATTTCACATAAGAGTCTCCCCTATGCAGAAGTTAATTCCTAATTTGAGCGTACTTTAGGGCAGTTGTTTCCATTTCCCCATAAAATCCATTGGCAGCAGATGGAGGAAGCCAACAGCCTATGCCATCAGAAAGAATTTCATGGAGTGATGTCATCAAGAAGATCGTGTTTCTATTACTGAAACATATGATTTTACATAAGAGAGTTTCATGCAGAAGTTAATTCCTAATTCGACAACTCATCAATATCAGATTTTCCTAGTCAATTTTAAAATGCAGATGACCTAATGGATTAATGACAACAAAGCCAGCAAGCTTCTGTATTAATCTCTTCCGCCTTGGATGGAACCTCCCCTTCTTGATTATAAATCATCCAAAATTCTCATGAATGAATCTACCTGGGATAAGAAAAAAGTCAACTAACCTGAAAAAGTGAGCACCCACTATCCGATCTTGAGAATTTATCTTTTCTCCAATGTTGTTGAGGTCTATAGATGATGTATTTGTTGCCAATATGCAGTGGGGAGGGCATGCCTTCTCAATTTCACTAAAAATTGCTTGTTTCAGTGAAATGTTCTCAATGACAGCCTGAAGAAAAGAAAATGAGTTAATGAAGCCCATCAAAAAGTTTCAGGTGTATCTACAATTTCCACTGCATGTCTATGATGCTGCTCTTGAGAATTTTAGAAAAATTCAAACTGATTGAGGCTATGAAACAAGAATTACAGTAAATGCAGATATTTAACTCATCTATAATCACTATTATTAATATTTTTTCAATTAAATGGAAATGTAAACAAAGGCACAAAATCTAAAACCTGTCACTTGCCTCTATGACCATATCCACATCTTTAAATTCTGAATAGTCTAAAACACCTCTCAGCATTGAAAGAGCTTTATCTGCCTTATCTTTAGTCAGCTTCCCCTTTGATACCAAACCCTTGACATTTGCTGGAAACAAAATCTATCAGATGGATGTGATTTAAAATGGAGAGTTCAATAAAAAAATTTCATAGTTCTAAATGTCATAAAAAAATACATAATTTATTCCACAAAAACCACAGTCAAAGAGCTATATTCAATATGGTGAGAGTTGGGTGCATCAACCTGTCACACCAATGTTAACCATCCATTGCATTTTCTGCTTGTTCTCACGAATCCTTGTCCTAGAGGAACTATTTTCATACATATTTGCTCATAATCCAGCTAAAGAATTGCACATCAACTTGGAGAAAGTGAGATGAAATCCACTGTGCCCTATTTCATAGCTCATTTAACAGATAAATCAACAAATAGAAACAGTGATAGAACAAATTAAGATCTTTCCTTGACATGGTAGATGATTTCATTTATATGCAATTAATAATACTTTTATGATCTTCTAAGCAGCCAAAAGAAGCTCATATAAAAGCCACAAATAGATAGCAACACATTGTCAACTCACACAACTTGAGTTTCATCAGCAGTTTGTCACTTCAGAAATTTGTGTTACAAAATGTACAAGGGTAACATGTGCTCTGTAAATGTTATAAAACTCAGTAAATGAACAAAGTACCTTCTATTGCTTTTATCCCCTTTAGAAGATACTCAGAATTAATTTCTTTCAGAACAACATATATGTTGCTCAGTATAAGAGCTGTAGCTATGCCAGACCCCATAAGACCTCCACCTATAACAGCAACTTTCTTCACATTCCTTGGCTTGAGACCGACATCTGTAACATTTGGAACCTGCACAAATGGAAAGCTAATAGATGACATGACAATTCAGATTGCAGAAGAAGATATTAGTTGCTACCTACTTTGCCATATGCATATGTATCACTGCCTGGGAAAATAATATGCAGAGAACTGCTAAAGAATTCATGTCAGAAATTTCTCCATACTAGATCATTAGATATTGTCACATCCACAGAAAATATCATATAAATTGACAAGAAAAGCAGTACCGCAACACAGTGAGAAGAAAACAGATTAATTAGAATGTATGACTGCAAGTCCCCATCAAAAAAGGTGGTCAAGGACATATTGACAGCATATCTGCTTGAATGAACAAAAATCTGAGAACACCTCTACAACTTGGTCTAATCAACACGCACCTTATGACCAAGTTGGTGTTATCACATTTCCCATATGGATTAATGCCACTAAGCTACAGATGCAAATTTCATCGGACATGTTCATTTAACATGGAGTCCCAGAAAAGAGGGGGGAAAAAAATCAAATATCAGGTAAAAACATGAACTTCCTGCAAGAGGTCAGAGATAGAATAAGTGAAAGGAGGATTAAGAAGAGATACCAAAAAAAGAAAAGACCATTAGGAACTCATGTCCTTCACCACCACCACAACAACAACAACAAAAAAAATAAAAAGAAAAAAAAAAGGGGAGAAAAAGAGAGAGAGAGTGTAAGATTTACATACTAGGAGACTAAAAAATGATATATAGAAAAGGCCAACCAAAAGGGAAATAGCACCAAGTATAACTTGGAGAAACACATGGGAAGGTGCAGCAATATATAGGTGACAAGATTTGCTTGCATGTTGCATGGGGCATCTAAAAGTTTTATTTTATTTCATCCTTTCATTTTTTTTCTTTTAGACAATATTGCTGTTGACCCATGGCATATACCTTTGATGTGGCACGTTGGGCAAAAAATACATGAACAAGACCCCTCGAAGTATCTGACAAAACCAGCTGCTTAAATACCCTTGCCTCCTGCAAGAACAAAGTCATTAGTACATGCACAAAAACACAAAAGCTAACTGCTTCTAAGTTTTATAGGAAAACATAAAGAAGCCTAGACAATATCTCCTCCATATAGGTCAAAATGAGTAGTGTCACGGCCATAGGTACCCTTAGAACTCCATTATATCCACCATGAATGATACCCTCCTCTATCACATCAAGGCATGCTTCATGTTGGGGTAAATTTCGAGCAGTCTTCTTGGCTTGCTCCTGTGCAACCTTCAGTCTTTGACGAGCTTCAGACAGAGGAGGAAGCTTGTCTGTCCTGTGAAGCGACCGTACCCATGGTTTTCGCCTGTTTGCAATGTCTAAAGCCCAGAGACGAGATACTTTCAGCAAGTCTCCAGGAGATACTAAGGCATCTATAAGACCCAGCTCCTTCCCCTCTTCTGACATGATTGGTTTTGATGACTGCAAATTATTCCACATAAAATCAAAGCCAGGGGAAAAATAGGTCAGGTGGGATTTTGCAGAATAAGTGCATCATTCATTGATTTTTTGACATATAAGAAAACAGAACTCACATGTAGTCCTATTTTTCCATGAATAGCTCCTAACATCTTATATGTTAAAATTAATGGAAGATGCACCTAAAATTAAGTGCATCAAGTTGCACCTTTTTAATCTGAGACCAACATATTATAGCAAATAGGATTTTGAAAGGATCCACATACCACTTTATACTAAGAAATAAATTAATATCCCCCTTGAATTAAGATGTATAAGAGATTGTTACATCTCACAGCTATTAATCCAGACTTGCCATCACAGAAAAACAGTATGCAAGTGAAGGTTGACTCCTCTGATCAATTCAACACCCAGATGAGAAAACAACTCCTACCAATACTATTAGGGAGACTAAAAATACTAAGGCAGATAATTCCACCTAATTCTTCTTGCATGAAGGCAAAGATTTCACACCAACACATAATCCTGTATTAGGAAAAGAAGGCTACAATTTGAGAGCAATGCTCATCTGATTTTCAATAGTTTTCCCAGAAAGAGAGTCCTTTATTTTTGTGAAAAAAAAGTTAGAGTTGATACATGCACAAACATGCAGCCAAAGATAATGTAAGAGATAGATGATTGAGCATTTGTGAGGATATGCTAGTGAATTTGTTTGTGGATGTGAATACAACGCACATGCATACACATAAAACAAAGACCCAAGTGAGTGGGGCAGGAGGAGCAGGGGGAAGAGAGTGATAAATACAGTGTTTTTGGTGAACTCATGCTTACCAGCATCATTTCAATAGCTTTGGCCAATCCTACAAGCCTTGGAAGACGCTGTGTTCCTTAGAAATACATGAAAAATCAAGATAAGAGACAGAAATATTAACCTCAACTCTGATATGAACATGCTTATTTGCAAGCATAATAGAGCACTCGTACCTCCAAATCCTGGTATCACTCCAAGTGATAGCTCTGGCAAGCCAAGTTGCGTTTTTGGAGTGGCAATACGTGCATGACATCCCTGAATAGTAAACAGTGAAATTGTTAAGAACCAAAAGCAGATATCGAAAGTCATATTCTTGTCAGTAATAGCTTTTGCTTCACATAAATCACAGACCAGTGCCAATTCTAAACCACCTCCAAGAGCAAGTCCTTCTACAGCAGCGACAATTGGCTTCTTGGCATCTACCATTAAGAACAATAAAGTTACAAGATGAAGAGTACAGTTTGTGTTTGGTTTCAATAAAAATCTCATAACTTGAGAAAGTGTAAGGATGATGAAAACCTTCCATTGTGTTTACCACGAGATCAACAGACACATCAGGTAGAATCGAAATATCCCCTGGCAGGTAGGACAGGAAAATAATGAGTTAACAAGTTGTCTTTCTCAATGTAATAAGCATTACAGCAACTATAGAACCGCTCTTCAATCTAGCCATACCGCTTTGGTGAACCTTCTCAAAAACATTGATGTCAAAACCACCCGAGAACCTTCCACCCTTGCCTTCATGTTAACAGGAAAAGCCAAACTCAAATAAAGCAAACCAAATTGCAAAAAAAGCATCGACCATGATCAAAGGATTAATTACACTCCGTTCAATTGCTTTTCGTTTCACACTATCACTAACCTAATGCATCTCAATAGCTTCTAAAAAACAAGAAAAAGCAAAGCTCAACCCTTAATAGTACTTGCTGGAGTCAGCTATGAAATTCCTATTTTGTCATCGCTCTACCATAAACTATATTTGCTCTAATATCCAAGTATTCAAGTATTATATATGATATTTAATCATCTACTTTTCGAAAAACTGATTTTAAAATTACCTCTGACAAACCATGGATAAAAATTATATGCTTGAGAATATCGCTGTAACAATATGGATCTTTTTAGCATATATCAAATGTAATCAAACAGATTGAAATTAAGCAAACTACGACATGAAAGAAGCAAACTAAGAAAAAGTCGGTGCTTATTTCTGAACCTGTCAAGACAACAGCTTTAACGTCATTTCTCCTCATAGCTTCGTCGAACTTCTCCTTCAATCCTTCAATTACTAAAAGCACGAAATCACGAACCAAAATTCAATGCCGATTCAAAAAAATTTACGAAAAATTAGAAAAAAAAAAAGGGAACATTAGGAATTGTCGAAACGTACTAGGAATAGCGAGAGCATTAACAGGAGGATTCGCCATGGTGATTACTGCTACACCGTCATTCCCAACTTCCAGCGTAACGCTGACCTTCGCCATGATTGGAGAGGAATCCGAACCTTAAAGGAAAGAGAAAAAACTAGGGATTGCAAAAATGAAATGAGGAAACAGAGATTTATAAGAAGGTGTAAGTGTGTGTAACCGAATGTATAATTGACTGCAAGAGCTAAGTGCTGCCTGGGGTCTACGTCAATGGATCTACCGCGGAGATAGTTCCCGACTCACGAGGCAAACGTGTGGTGTGCTTCATGTTTTTCGATAAGTGTGCATCATGTGAAAAAATTGCCAAATATACCGTAGAAAAATCCGTGGAGCTATGACGCTAGCAAGGTATTTGGCCAACTCATGTAAATTATTATGAATATATCTTAAACTTTAATTACTCAACTAGTCTCTTAGAAGTAAAATGAGTGTTTTCTAAAAATATTATATATATTAAAATTTTATTAATTTTTATTATTATATATATAACACGTTGTATCTTATACCAATAAATATAAATTCACGTTGTATTAATCGTGGAAAATTAGGAAATGGGAATTGTTAATTCATTCTTTTTAATTTATATCTAATCTTGATTTGGACAGATTCGTTATGGGTTTTTGTGTCATGGTCAATATAATGCTTAGTAATAATGGCATATTGAATATTATAACTATGGAGAAGCCTGTTATTATCTTTCCTCAACTCGTTGTATTTCTATGAGTAGGAAGAGGAGAGAAATTAAAAAAGAAGAAAAATAGAAAGAAAAAATTAGGAAAAAAATAAATATTTAATTAAAGAAGGGAAAGAAAGTCGAAGAAAAGCACATGTAAACTTAGAGCTCTAACCCCTCTATGTTCCCAAAAAAAAGTTAATTTTTTTAAATAGAAAAAAAGTATATACATACATATATATATATATATATGATATATATGCATATTAAAGAGCAAATACTGTCATAATATTAAGTATTAGTTAAGTGGCCAAATGTATATTTTATAAATAAGTGGTATTAGGTTCAAATTTTTGGAGCGTCATTTTATTTTTAAAAATGAAATTATCATGTAAATGACAATCTTTTTTTGTTTTTTTAAGCCATTTTTTTTTTCTAATAACTAACAGCATTAAATTTATTTATTACAAAGTTATATCCACATTGAATAAATTTTCTTGAATTATAATTTTTTATTAATAGTACATCATAAATAATCATTACCTTATTCATATTATAATTTTTTCTCAATTTTATCGCATAAAGTATTAGTAGATAATACCAATTATGACTTAGTCTATCGATATTTCTTTCATGATTAATGTTTTAAATATGAACATGGATTATTACAAAATAGATTGTGTAATAACTTATATTCAAAGGAATTTTTTGTAACATTATTAATAAAACAAATTTATAAAATTATCATGAAAAGAAATCAAAGAAACTTAAATTTACATCTATTTGCTCTTTTTACCCTTGTAATTTTGCTTTCAAATATTTCTCTAATATATTTTTATTGAAAAAAAATTTGTACAAGTTTTGTATATTAATTTTATTCTTCTACAAATTGATGGTTAAATTTCAATTAGTACATGCTATAATGAAAAGGTGAAAATATATTCTTTTAATCTCTTACAAAATGAACGAAGCACTCTTGACTATCTTTCAAAAGAATTTTTTCATCCTATAAAGTTAGAGAATGTTTCAAGTGCAATTATAAATAAAATCCTTTTTTTGCATACATACACATATGTAAGATGCAATATAAAAGTAATAACAATAACATATTTTCCTATATATACTTTTAAAATTGACTTAATTAAAATAAATCCCTCCTTACTGTCTACCCTTCCCTATCACCCTATCCCCCCCTTACCCTAAAAAAAAAAACCTCCCTTTTAGAAAAGGAAATCATATGGTTTTGCATTTGTCCCTAAAGGAAAATTAATAATATAAATTTCCATTTTAAGAACATTCCAATAATTTCAATATACTTTGTTTTGAAGGCAAATATGTAATTTTCTTACAATTCCCTCCTATTAAAGAAAATTGCTTTTAGGGGACCTAAGAGAAAGGCTTTATTTCCTAAATTCATTCCCTCCTCTTTCCTTTCCTTTTTCAAACAAAGAAATTGTACAATTTTTTCTTCCTTCTCTCCCTTTTCCTTCCCTTAATCCAAGCTTAGTAGGTCTAACTAAAATTTCAAACAATGGATAAGTAGATTATGTGCCATATAAAAAAGTATTCAATATGGAATTCTACTAGTGAGATGATTTCTTATGTCACAGTTAATGGAGAGCATTGATAAAAATAGATAGATTAGTAGTTTATCTATCTATTATTCGGATTATTAATATAAATTAGTTAAGACACACATTGTGCATGGTTTTAATATAATATATGTAATAAATTTGTTTAATTGAATTGTCACAACTAATATATTAATGATGTATGATTTCATAAATTGTTTTATATATGGTATTATTACTATCATTTTAAATTTTAATAAAAACTATTGGTTTTATATAACCATTGGTGGTCTTTTTACCTTAGATGTAAAATGTATTATCATTTAGAAAAGTTACAACTCCTTAGAAAAATTTATAATTATGTTATTTTATAATAAATCATGTAAAGGTTGTTATATAAAGGGTGTGCCTTTTGAATAAATAAGTAGACAAAATAATATGAATAATGAAAAAGTACATATGATAAAAATTTAATATTATATATAGTTTGAAGATATTATGAGAAGAATGACAAAATAAAAATACCAATAATGAAAAGGTGCACACCATAATATATGTATATATATATATATATATAAATAGAAGATATTATACAAAAGCTTTATGAATAAAAATGTATCATTGGAAAAGTTAAAATCATAAATAGAAGGAAAGCATTATAAATAAAAAGTATAAATTATAAAAGTTATAGAATTATATATTATAATAAATACTTCGAGTAACTCGAACTCAGTAAGCATACACAATTGAGTTGATGTTTCTAACCAATAGTCATACGCCATGTGTCATTATGCTTGTTAGGAAAACATAAATGCCAATTCAAGTGTCCTCTAGATAGCTGTATATATTTTAATTTATATTTCATTTATCAATCACAATAATTAACTTATTTATTAATAATTGGTGTTCATAATCGTCGATTGGCTATGAACAATAACCATTAATACCACAATTTTCTAGGAAAGGATGTTTAAGTTAAACGTGTTATTTGAAGTATTGTTCGGCATGATCACTCCGATACTTAAGCTAGGCATGTGTATATGGAGAATTGTAGCACATAAGAGTAGTAAATAGACTAAAGTGTGTGAAGTATAAAGTAGTTTATCATTAAATGATAGTTTTACATTTATAGAGAAACGGAATTGGTAGATAGAGAGGTATTAGTGGGTGGAAACTTGTCCACAAATATTAGATAATAGAGCCATAATATTTGATGCGTTCCACAAATGTAGCAGATAATTGTTGACTTAGTCATCCAGTCTTATTTGTAATTTACTAACCATTGGGGACTACTGTGGTTAGGTAAGACATATGATGGGTTTAGGCTAGAGTTAATCATGAGGGGGAAAGCCAAATCTTCAAGGGGCGTAGTTCAAGTCATAAGTTTTATCAGAGAAGTATAAACTTAAAGAGTCTATCTCTAAAAGGCTTTATCAATAGATAGGTAATTTAAATATCTTTTAAAAATATCAATTTTTTTATAAATTAATAGAAAATATAGAAAAGTGATAGCTAGAGAAGTTATTTAAAAAAGTTACAAAAAAAATTGCGTGGTCTCATAAGATTGGTGATGAGAAGTTATCATGAAGAGAAATTCTTTGAAACAGTGCTACATGTTTATTATTTCTTGATAAATCATAACTACTACCTAAAAACTTCATATCATTCTTAAAATAATCCTATAGACAATTTAATTTTAGCACCCCTTTTCGTCAGTAAAGAACAAGTAAGTGGTTGGTGAGAGTAAAGTATACTTTGGACTTAATAGGGAATAGTTAATTGGAGTTCACATACAAGGAAGTAAACAGTGGTCAATGATGTGGTCAGAATTCAAAGTCAATTTTGAGTTGGATTTGATTATAAATTTAACGTGTCTGTCCTGCTTTTCTATTGTTTCCCATGTGTACTACTTTATTTTATTCTTGTTTTCTTGGGTGTGTCGTTGTGTGGTACATTTCCTAGTTGTTGGCGCTAAAAGTGGGTGACTTTATTATTATTGCACCAGTAATAATGAGGAAACCGCAACGTTTACCACTCACAACTATCAATTGAGGGTCAACTTTCTGTTATTTTTTCTTATTATGTCGTATCTCGACGTTATAGTCCATCCGTGGTATAAGTAACGGGCTATTTATAATATGTAACATTCTACAATTCTGTTTATCATTTTTTATGGGATTAATCCCGTCCATCGTTTTTATAAGTAATTTATTTACATATTTTAAAATCTAAACTATTAAATTAAAAAATTATTCAATAATTTATATTTAAAAAAATATAAATTAATGATGAGATAAATAGTGATACCACTATCGTAAAAAATAAAAACATGACTATAAAAAAATCTTTGTAATATATTCTTTTTTGTTATCGATAAGTCCCAATCTTAGTATCTTATTAAAGGTGTGTAAACAAGTTAAACAAGACCAACTCAGTTCGCTCTACTTTGGTCTGCGGGTTAAATAGATCAAGCTCATTTGGTCTGCTTTCAATTGGGTAAAAAAACCTTGGTCTAACTTGTTTAAAAAATAGGTTAAATGAGCGAAAAGCGTAAATATATTAAACATGCTAACCCAAATTGACCTACTTTAGCCTGTGAAATTAAACGAGCTGGGCTCATTTAACTCGCTTTTAAATGAATAAAAAAACCTTGATCCAAACTCATTTTAAAAGTGGGTCAGTTTGGGTTAGCCTGTTTAATATATTTACGCTTTTCGCTCATTTAACTCGCTTTTAAATGGATAAAAAAACATTGACCCAAACTCATTTTAAAAGTGGATTAAATGGGGCTGATCCTCAGGCCAAAGCTCATTTACATATCTCTATATCTTATTGTCCTTTTTCTTTCATTTTTGGTTTATCTATAATATTAAAAGGGAATGGGGCATAGAATGGATTCAATGTATTATAGTTAAAATTACTATAGTGATTTAATAAATAAATAAAATACAAAAATTATAATTGAGATGGAAATTACAATTCTAAAGAAGTAGAAGAAAAACAATACTCCAAAAGCGGAAAGGTGGATAAAAAAAAGTCATCATATTATTATGATGTCTATTATTTTATTTTTTTATACACCTATGACATAGTACATCTTGCACTAAAACATTGGAACAATATAATGCTACCACCTATACTTTAATACTTTTTATAATTTTATATGTAAACATTCGACTTACCAAATCATGTGCCTAATTGAAACTTTTTCTTATTAACATTACTTCCAGCATATTTATTTTTGGAAAAGTTACGTGGGAGGTCATCGATATATAGGGTTAAATTCATTTAGGATATCAACATTTTAAGAGGATCAACGTTTTAGCATTTGATTAAAATAAATAACTTTATTACAGAGCCATTATAACGTCATTAAGTACAGCTTACATAGCACGTAAGATGGATAGGTAGACATTGACATGGCTTTATTTTAACACATCGGCATCATGTGGCATTAAAATATTGTGAAAAAGGAAAAAAAATAGTAGACCAAAAATAAAAAAAAAATACAAAACCTGAAAATTACAATATAGATTGTACTACTCAAGTTAAAGTAAAACACTATTTATTATTGTCTTTTCTCATTCCAAACCCTAATCCTAAAATTGTATATTAACCATAACATAATGAAGCCCTCATATTGACCTTATTGAAAAATTTGTTGATCCCCAAACATAATCCCTGATCGAATCCCCAATTGAAACCCTAATTCACACCATAGGCATGAGGAGTTATACAATGTATTCGTATAATTTTCCTTTATAGTTTTATTTTATTTTATTTTTTTTTGTTTTGATTTTTTAGATTTTATGTAGGAGACGAATCTAGAAGATGCTTGACATATGAGGACTGGGGTTTGTTGTTTTACAATTTTGGTTGAATAAGATTAGAGTTTGTTGTTCTGCACTCTGGTTTATATTTATGGTCTTTTGTGAAGGACAGGTGGATTGGGACCAACTCAACCAATCCTTTCACAAAATTGCATGCCTTGTACAAGTAGTATGTTATTTTGGTAAGCATAAAGGAATGTAGCCTTCTTATAGCATTGATCACTAGGACTTAACATCTTGCTTTAGATAATGAATAGCTACTACGCTATGTAGATATGGTATTTGATAGGAATCGAGTTACCGTACTCCTGACTCGAGCCCAAGTTCGAAGACTAGAGAGCATGATAAGGCCAGTTCTTTCTTTACGCCTTATAACTGAAGAGTTCGAGCTCTTATAGTCTGTTGATCAGATACCCTGCCTAAGTCAATTCCTTTTGCACTTATCAATAGTCTCTAGTTGCCAACCAGAGATATACTTAGACAACAGCTTGGCTAACCTGACCATCTGTCTAGCTAACTTAAATTTGAGCTATACTGAGCCCATCTGAACTGAATTCATCCTAGAGGAGCTGTCAGCTTAGCTTGGTAACTTCGAACAATTAGTTTAGCTTGGCATCACTATTAGGCAACAACCAAGCTAGCCATACAGTCTATCTGTTTTACCAAGTGCTCAATTACCAATTATCCGCCATGTATCTAAGTACCTTAAATGATAGGATCTTCCATACAAGATGCTTACTTTTGCTAATTTCTCATTTATATCCTTCAGACATTCCTTGTATCATACTTATTTTGAATATTACTCTTTTTAGTCTTTTCCATTTTAGGTAGGTTGTCCTAATATTTCGGGTATAAATACCCATTATAAAGGTAGCCACAATACGATTAGAAATTATCAATACAGAATATCCTTCATTTTCATGGGTATTGTTTTTACTTATTTGTTTACTTTTATCCTAACCCTTAAGCAAGGTTAGGTGTTAAGTACCCTTGCAGAGTTGGCTCATGTGTCATATCGAGTTTTCTTTGTAAGTTCTCGATGGTTCCTTGGTATATCATATCCTCAGAGCTGATCGGAATTTGCTTACTTGTTTGTTTCCTAGTATTCATGCCATTTCCATCTTTATTTTCAAGCTTTCTGCAAGTTCGAACCCATCCCTTACAACCGACCTTATTAACCCTTAGCTTAGTTCATATCATCTTAGTACTAGAGTGGAAGTTCGTTTGAGTAAGTTGTGCTTAAGCTTCCTTATGAGTAGTATCTCTTATGGCAGTGTGTAGAGGTTAGCTATGAGTATTTGAGTAAGTAGGAGGGGTGATAGTTTGCTATTGTTGTATACTCTGTTTCTTCGGAGTAGTTGTTGTATTGACAATCAGCTTGAACTTTGGTGTGAAGAAGTGTATGTATGTGAGTTGTTTTGCTTAATAGGACAATATCTTTTGTTTCATGGATTCTAAGTTCGTTATCGAGCCTTGTCAAGAGTATGACGCATCCAAGTGTCAACATTAGAATTAGAGATGACAATAGCAGTGTTGTTCACTATAGATGATAACCCCAGAATATCCCTAAAAGTACAGATGAGCGAATTAATGAGGTAGCTAGCCTTATAACGATCTGATTAGAGTTATTCATGCATTAGCCTTTTGACTTGTCGAGGCTATGTAGAATACTCCTTAAGCCACTTGACCTGTAAGAAGACAGATCCCAGCTTGATAAGATTGAGGGAGAGGGCGTATGTGAAGAAGGATTCACTTAGGTGATATGTATGAAGAAGGGGAAGAAGACTATATTAAGGGAGAGGAGTGGGCTTGAGCACCCTAAGTTGCCGACCATATGAAGCTTCAAAATTCAAGCTTTAATGGTTCCAAAAACGCTAATGACTATCTAGACTGGAAAGAGAAGGTAGAGCGTGTTTTTTATTATTACCGATATAAAGACCATGTGAAAGTAAGGATTGCTATTGTAGAGTTCTCAAGTTATACCACGATGTGGTGGAAGAACTTCTAAATTATGAGGAGACAAGAAGGATATAGGGAAGTAAACACCTGGCTCGAGATGAAAAGGATACTTAGAAGCAGATTTGTATTGAATACCTATTTGCAAGATACTTTTGCTCAGCTTCAAAAGCTAAAATAGGAAAGCTAAATTGTTGATGAGAATGTTCAAGAGTTTCAAATACTCATGATTCAATGTAAAGTGGATGAATCATTAGCTTGAATAGTATCCAGATTTCTCATTAGATTGAGAGGCAGCATCCAAGATGCCATAGAGCTTTAACAATATACTACATTTGACGAGACTATAAGAATAGCCTAACGAGTAGAAGGACAAAGGAGGAATAGGCTAAGCCGACTAGTCCAATCAAATTGACTCACTTAAGGAAATAACCGAGCTTAGCAAAGTGCCGAGCCAAGTAGAAGAGCATATATCAGAATTGAATAGAAGAGCCAATCAACTGATGGTGAAGTACCGCCAAGAACTTACGAGAAGGGACAAGGATCTAGGTGGAAGACAAGTCAGATCAAGTGTTTTAAGTGTTGAGAGTTTGGATACATGGCTGCGTAGTGTTCGAATAGAAAAAACTATGATCATCAAGGTAGATGTCCCCAAGGTTGAATTAGATAGCACAAATAAGGAACTTAGGGAAAGAAGAGAAGTAGGGGGAGAGGTTGAGTAAGATGTATTTGTTGAGGATCTGGATAAACTAACTTTGGTTGTCCAACATATGATGAGTATAGAACTCTCTATTGAAGAGGAGTAGAGAGAGAACTTATTTTACATCACTTGTAAAGTGAATGAGCAGGTTTGTGCACTCATAGTGGACAGTGAAAGTTGCACTAATGTAGCATCTGCAAACTTGGTTAAGAAGCTCAAATTGCCAACCATTTCACATCTAAAGCCTTATAAACTACATTGGCTGAACTAAAGGCAAGCACTGTATGTCACTCAGCAAGTGCTATTGCTGATCTCTATTAGGAACTATTTTGATGAAATTCTTTGTGACGTATTGCCGATGTATGTGTCTCATGTGTTGCTAAATAGACCTTGGCTTTTTGATAAGAGAGTTATTCATGAGGGTTTAAGGAACATGTATTGGTTTAAGGAGGATAGGAGCAAAATTACCTTGATTCCCATGACCTTGAGTCAAGTGAGTAAATTACAAGCCAAATTAGCTCGAGGATCGAAGAAGGCTCTAGTATTGAGTAGAACCAAGCTCCAAGCAACCATCAAGTTTGACCTATCAACCTTCTTATTAGTAAGTAGACTATTGGAATTGAAGGAATAAGTGAAGCTGCTAAAGGGGGTTGAGAAGTTACTTAATGAATATTTTGACCTATTTCCTAAGCAGTTGCCTAAGGAGTTACCCCTTTTTCGAGGTATTAAGCATTACATCTACTTAATACCTGGTGCTGCATTGCTAGACAAGCTTACTAATAAGATGAATCTCGAGCAAGTTGCAGATCTCCAGAAATAAGTCAACAAGCTATTAGAGAAGGGATATGTAAGGGAAAGCCTTAGCCCCTGTACTATGCCTACATTGCTTGTGTCGAAGAAGGATGGTACTTGGTGTATGTGTGTGGATAACAAAGCTATTAACAAAATTATGATCAAATACAAATACCCCATTTCGAGGGTAGACGATATATTAGACAAACTGAGTAGTGCCAAGGTGTTTGGCAAGATTGACATGAAGTCAGGATATCACCAGATTCGAATGATGTAAAGAGATAAATGAAAGACTGCTTTTAAGACTCGACTTGGCTTGTATGAGTGAATGGTCATGCCATTTAGGCTATTAAATGCCCCAAGCACATTTATGAGGTTGATGAATCATGTTTTGAGGGATTTGATCGAGAAATTTGTTGTTATTTACTTTAACGACATCCTTATTTATAGTACTGACCTGGTAAGTCATATTGACCATTTTTAAGCAATTTTTGATGTCCTCTGAGTGGAGAAATTGTTCAAAAACATGAAGAAATGTTGTTTTGTTAGGAAGAGGTGATCTTCCTAAGTTACCTAATTAGTGGAGGAGGATTGAGAGTTAATGAAGAGAAGGTTTAAGCCATTGTTAAGCAGTCGACCCTAACTTCATGTGTCGAGTTGAGGAGTTTCCATGGATTGGTATCATTCTACTGACACTTTATCCAAGGATTTGGTACTATAGTAGTACCTTTGATTGAGCTAACAAAGAATAATATAGAGTTCAAGTAGAGAGATAGAGAAGAGAGGAGTTTTGCCAAAGTGAAAGCATAGTTGACCTTTGCCCCAGTCTTGGCTCTGCTAGACTTTGATAAAGTGTTTAAGCTTTAATACAATGTATTAGGTGTCAGCATTGGAGTTGTATTGATATAAGAAAGCCGACTTGTCGCTTATCATAGTGAATAGCTTAGAGGAACTAAACTATTCTGTATATAACAAAAAAATATTGGCATCAATCAGAGTTCTTCACGTATGGTAGCACTATCTTCTACTAAAGGAATTTGTCATATACATGGATCATGAGTCCTTGAGATATTAATGAAGACAATTTAAGGCTCTCTAAATGCTAAGCTTGACAAATCAAATTTCTAAAAGGGTTTAATTTCATCATCAAATACAAGCAAGGCAAGAATAATGTAGTTGCTAATGCTTTATCAAAAAGACATGCTCTACTTAGTGAGTTGCAAACTAGACTGTTAGGGTTTGTAAGTATTAAAGAACAGTATCAAAATAATTTTCATTTTGGTCCTATATATAGTCATTGTGAAGAAGGAAGTATAGTGGATGAGTACCATATGGAAGATGGTTATTTGTTTCGAAGTGGCAAATTATGTGTGCTGACCTATTCATCAAGGGAGTTATTAGTGAGAAAAGTACATAATGGAGGACTTTCTAGGCACTTTGGAGAACAAAGGACGTATGAACTACTAAACAGCAAATTCTTTTGGCCTAAAATGAAACGCAATGTATACCATGTGATTGAAGGACGTACCATCTGTAAGAAAGCAAAAAAGCCGAGCTAAACAAGGAAAGGCAATGCTACTATTGGTTCTAACCAAACCATGAGCTGACCTAAGTATAGATTTTTTCCTTGGATTACCCTGAATTGCTCGAGGCAAAGACTCTATAATGATTGTTATGGATACGTTTAGCAAAATGGCACATTTTGTACCTTACACTAAAACTAACAATGCTTCAGTTATTGCTTCTTTGTTTTTGCAAGAAATAATTTGCTTGCATAGGGTGTTGAGGAGTGTGTTGTTAGATAGGAACCTAAAATTCTTAAGCCATTTCTAGAAAACTCTTTGCCGTTGGATGGGAACTAAACTATTGTTCAGTACCTCTGGCCATCCCTAAACTGACGGCTAGATGGAGGTTGTCAACCATATGATAGGGTCGTTGTTCTGAGCCGTAGTGGGAAAGAATTTAGTTGACTAGGATGTCTATTTGCCTGTGGTAGAATTTGCTTACAATAGGACAACACATGTCACCACTAAACACGCTCCATTTGAGTTCGTCTATGGTTTTAACCCTTAGGTGCCTCTTGATCACACCCTAATGCCCTTGACTAACCAAGAAGATCTAAAAGCAAGAACTAGAGCTCAGTCTATTTAGCAGATTTATAAATGAGTCACCTAACACATTGACCTAGTCACTAAAAAGTTAAAAGAGAAAAGCAAAGGAAGGAAGACCAAGCAGTTTTAGTCCAGTGACCAAGTGTGGTTACAATTGAGCAAAGAAAGGTTTCTTAACAAAGGGAAGAACAAGCTATCTATCAAAATTGATGAACCATTCCGAATACTCCAAAAGATAAACGATAATGCGTACCAGCTGGAACTACTAGAAGACTTTAGAGTGTCTAACATGTTTAATGTTGCTGACCTCAGCCCTTACCAACCCAAAGAGAACTTAGATAAGGACCAGACAGATTTGATCCCAAATCCTAAGAGACTTAGTGGGGATAATAGGAATTAGGCCACTAGACTCTTGACACAAGCTCAAGCCTAAGGGTTAAAGAGCATGGCAAGGCGAGTTCTTTCTTTGCATCTTATAACTGAAGAGTCCAAGTTGCTGGAGTCTATCAACTAGATGCCTTGTCCAAGTCAAATCCTCTAATAGTTATCAATAGTCTCCAGCTGCCAACCAAAGGTATATTTGGACAACAGCTTAGCTTACTTGTCCATATGTCTAGTTGACGTGAGTCTAAGTTGTATTGAGCACATCCGAACTGAATTCATCCTTAAGGAGCTGTCAGCTCAACTTGGCAACTCTGAACAATTAGTTCAACTTAGAATGACTATTTGGCCACAAGCCCATAGCCAAGCTAGCCATATAGTCTATTTGTTTTGCTAGGTGCTCAACCATTGATCATTCGCCATATGTCTAAGCATCCCAAATGACAGGATCTTCTGTACAGGACGCCTTCTTTTGCTAATTTCTCATTTATACCCTTCAGACATTCCTTACATCATACTTATTTTGAACATTATCCCTTTTAGTCTTTTCTATTTTAGGTAGGATGCCCTAATATTTCAGGTAAAAATACCCATTGTAAATGTAGCCGTAACATGATTAGAAATCATTGATACAGAATATACTTCATTGGGCATTTTCTTTGCTTAGTTGTTTCACTCTTATCCTAATCCTTAAGTAAGGTTAGTGATATGAGGCAAGTGTACCTATCAATTTTAATATAGCGGATGTGAGTTCGAGTCGATCCCTCAGAGATTTTGAGTACTAATATTAACTTTAGCTTTATTATCTAACCGGAAAATTGTGTCGAGTTGAATGAATTAAAAATATTGAAATTAACCATCTAAACTAATTATGAGACTTGATTAAGTAAATTAGAAAGCAATAAACTACGAACGACTTCAAAAAATTAATAACGTATTTAGGAATTATTTCCCCTAGTGTTTAACATGTGACCTTTTAAAATATATTCAAGTCAGTTTCTATAATTCTTGACCGGAGGGATTCACAATTAAAGCTAATACTTTTTCAAGCATATTAACCCTAATCCTAAATTATTTACTAGAATCTCTTCACTTAGTAATATAACTTAGAATTGCATTAATGTATAATAAATTCCCACATAAACAATCAACTTTCAGGAAGAAACATGTATCTTATCTCTAAGTATACATATAATTCTCTCCAATTATGCTAAGATCTAATTACACATGCAATTTCTCAATCAACATGCATAATATCATATATTGACACTCTAGAATTATCAATCAACAATTAAACAACATAATTGAATCAAGAAAAGATAGAAACTTTATTGAAATTTATAATTCAATCCAAGGGTTACGTGAAACCCTAGGTTCCATAATCCTAAATACTCGAATTCTAAGCTATCATAACGAATCTAAAAATGAGTTCCATCAAAAATATAAAATAAAACATGGAAAACCCCTTTGATTGATGAACAATCTCTCTAATCTTGAAGTTGATGTTGTTTTCGCCTCTTGATTGATATTCTCCTCAAGTCTCCTCTCTTCTCTTGTGTCTCTCCATTTCTGTAATGTCTCTCCTCCTTTTAAACCCTAAGATATCCTTTTATATATGTATTATAAGGATTCTATTTTCGTCACCAGACACGACCTAGGATATGGCCGTGTCCCCAGGTCGTGTAACTTTCTGCACTAAGGCAAAAATTTCTACATAACTTCAAAATTTCATAACTTTTTCGTTTGAACTCGGAATCGAGTGAAACTTTATTCCTTTTCATCTTTTTCAATCCTAGAACGCGTTCAAACCTTGAAATCAAAATTTTACTCAATTAAGTATCAATTTCTTTAAAGAAAACCAAAAAATGTAAGGGAAATACCATAAAATCACCATGTGAAATATGTTTAAAATTAGAGTTATCAGTTAGGTAGCGAGTACCCTCACAAAGTTAGCTCATGTGGCATATCAAGTTTGATCAATTCTTATTTGCATATATTTTATATGGTGATTTTTCATGATTTTCCCTTAAAAGTTGAATTAATTTTTAGATAATGATACTTAATTGAGTAAAATTTTTCCTTTTAGGTTTTGAAACAATTTATGTAAGAAAATGAGAAGATAGGAACAAGTTTCACTTAATTTAAAGCTAAAATGAGCAAGTTATGAAGATTTAAAGATCGATACAATCAAATGATATGGTTGTGTCATTTCCAAGCAATTTTGGACAATATTCTCAATGACAATATTCTCTAGATTTAAAAGGAAAAAAAAAAGAGAGAAGAGTTGGTTATAGCCAATTACACAACCAGGGAACATGGTCATGACCCTGATCATATGTTTTGCAGCGACCATATTTTTTACAACATTTATATAAAGCCTCTTTAGGGTTTTCATAAGAGAACTTTTGGCACGACTTTTTGAGAGTTTTTCAAGCCTAGAAGATTGACGAGAGCAAGGTACAATGAAAACTTCAAGATTCAATTTTTTAAAATTTCATGATTCTTTCTTTTATTTTTCTCTAGTCTTTCATTTTAGATTATTACTTTATGATGTATAGAGAGCAGATCTTTGATATCTAGATCTTGTGGAGTTTAGATCTCACATGTAATGCTTGGTTTTATTTAGAACTAATGAAGATCTTTATTCTTTTTGAATTAATTATGTGTACTTGCATATTTTAGATTAATAATTCTATAGGTTATTAATTTAAATATGATATTATACAAGAAATTTATGCAATATTAGAGATAAATTATAAGATTCTTTCGAATCAATAATATTTTCTTTAATATTATTTTTACGGGAATTCACTGTACATTAATGCAATATTATATTATACTATGGGGAAGAGATTCTATTTGGTAATCTAGAAATTATGGTTAATAAGTTTGAAGAAGTTATTAACTTTACAAAAGAGTTCTCTCAGTCAAGAAAAAATATTAAAAATTGAATTAGATTATTTTTAGGGAAAGTTACATGCGTAGATCTAAGGAATCAAGATCTAGGTACATAGTTGAGTCTTGAATATAATCTTTAATATTTTTCTTTCTTGTTTAGTTCTTGATTAATTATCGAATTAATTAGTTGCTACAATTTTAATTTAAAGAATTGAGTTTTTCAATTGAATTTGTTTAGTCAAATAATAGAGCTAAGGTTAGTACCGGTATTCAAGGTCTTTGAGGGATCAACTTCGACTCACATTCAATATATTAGAAGATGCGTGTGCCTCGTATCAAGTTTTTGGCACTATTGTCGAGGACTTTGATATTAAGAACACTTATTGCTTTATCAGTTTAACCATTCTTTTCTTTATTTTTCATTATTTTCTTTTAAATGTTTTAAGTTGCGATTGATTTTTATACTTTTCCCCTTTGCAGTGCATGACCCGAAGTAATTCAAAAGATTTGGTAGAGCTTGATCTTGTGATTAAGAGGACAACCCTTCAGAAATTGAGATTGCAAGCAAAATAAATGGTGCCTACCATAAAAGACGGGACAGTTATGGAGGTTAAGGGGAGAAAGTAAAGAAGTGAACAACCAAGTTATTGATCAATAATATCCACTATAAGATTCACCATGAAATCCTGAATTAATGGCCAATAACAATAATGAAGCAAATTGGACCATGTCAAATTATTTGAGGCCTACACTCACTAGAACTGACTTTAGTATCACTAGACCAATAGTTGTGGCCAATAATTTTCAAATTGCACCTAACATCATCCAAACGGTGTAATAGTATATACACCTCAATGGTCTCTAAGATGAAGATTCTAATGCTTACATCTTTAGTTTTCTAGAGACTTGTGATACATTTAAGATTAATGGAGCCATGAATGATGCTATTTGATTGCAGTTATTCACTTTTTCTTTGAGGAGAAAAGCAAAGCAATGGTTAAACTCCTTACTATAGAACTCGATAACAATTTGAAATGATTTGGCGAAGAAATTCTTAGAGAAGGTTTTTTTACCAACGAAGACTGCTAAGCTTCAGAATGACATTTCCTACTTTGCCTAATTAGAAGTTGAAACCTTGTATAACATTTGAGAGCGGTTTAAGGACTTACTTAGGAGGTGCTCACACCATGGCCTTCCCTTGTGGATGCAAATTTAGACCTTCTACAATAGTCTTAATTTGACTACAAGATAAACGATTGATGCTTTTGCAATAGGTACTTTGAATACAAAAACACTTGAGCAAGTGCATAACTTTATTGAAGGGATGGCGATGAATAACTATCAACAGGAAAGTACTAGAGTCAGGTAAAGAGCTATGGGAATTCATGATGTGGACCTAGCAACTACTTTGGTAGCTAAAGTAGATCTTTTGAGCAAGAAAATTGATGCACTTTCTGTTGGTCCTCAACAAGTGCATCCGAGTATGAACGATTTTGATATGCAAGGGTATGGATGACAAGAACAAATAAAATAGGTGGATTACTTGGGAAATCTACCTAGGCAATAGAATAACCTCTTCAGCAATACTTATAATCTCGGTTGGAGGAACCGTCTAAACTTTTCATGGGGGGGTTAGAATCAAGGCCAATAGAAGGCTACTTTTGGTTCACTTACATTCTAAAGACCACTACCTCGCCCTATTTGAGAGAAGAAACTCGGTTTAGAAGAGCTTCTCACTAAATACATTTAAGGAAATGAAGCCTAGCTATCCAATATTGAAACCTCATTGAGGAATCAAGGGGCCTCTAAATGCAACCTTAAAACTAGATTGGTTAGCTTGGAAAGCTAGTTTATGAAAGAGTACAGGGTATGTTGCTAGGAAACATGGAACCCAATCCAAGAGAACATGTTAAGGCAGTGTTACTTAGAAGCAGAAAAGAGTTGTAGGTTGAGAAAAAGGATAGCAAAGATACCACCAAGAGAAGTGAGAAGTTGATAGCCAAGGAAAGTGTTGAGTCACTTAAGGCGAAGGAATACCGATTGCCTATTCCATATCCTCAAAGACTCTAGTAGGATCACAATGACCAACAATTTAGTAAGTTCCTAGATCTTTTAAAACAATTGCATATTAACTTACCTTTAGTTAATGCTTTGTCACAAATGCTAAAATATGCAAAATTCTTAAAATACTTATTGTCTAATAAAAGGAAGCTTTCGGAGCTTTCTACAGTTACGTTAAGTGAAGAATGTTTAGCAATCATACAAAACAAGTTGCCTAAGAAGTTAAAATACCTAGGGAATCTCATAATTCCTTGTAAAATTGGTAACTTGTTAGTTAGTAAGGCTTTAGCTAACTTGGGCGCAAGTATCAACTTAATGCCTTATAAATTTTTCGTGAAACTAGGATTAGGGGAACCAAAACCTATACTTATGAGTTTGCAATTAGCCAATAAGTCTGTAACATAACCTAAAGGCATTATTAAGGACGTACTAGTCCAAGTAGGTAAATAAATTTTTCCTATTGAATTTATGATAATGGATATGGATGAAAATTTTGAGGTACTCCTTATCTTAGGTAGGCCTTTATTAGTGATTGCTAAGGCTATTATCAATGTCAATGGTGGTAAGCTCATTTTGACAATAAGAGATGAAGAGATTATGTTTAAAATTTTTGAAGCTATGAAAAAGTCTGTGGAACAAGATGATACTTGTTATCTTTTAGGTGTTACTAATTAGTTTGTTGCATGTTATGTGCGGGAATTTCTTTTTAAAGATCTACTAGAGAATTGCTTACAGTCAAGTATGAAAGTAGCTTTGGAGAATCCTAGTTGATATGAGGTTGTAGCTTAGTTGGAGGCTAATAAACCAATCATAGAAGAGAAAGAGTTCGAGGTGATAGACAAGACAAAGGAAGTAAGGTTGAAACCTTCAATTGAGGAACCATTGATATTGGAGTTAAAGCAGCTACCTGACGACTTGGAGTATGCCTTTTTAGAGAAGGATTCCAAATTGCCAGTAATTATTGCTTCCAATTTGGATGAGGGGTAGAAAAGGAAGTTATTGAAGGTGCTTAAGGAGCATAAGAGGGCTATTGCTTGAAAGATATCAAACATTCAAGGAATAAATCCTTCCTTTTACAATCACAAGATTCTGATGGAAGATAACCATAAGCTAATAGTGCAGCCCTAGAGATGTTTGAATTCGAACATGAAGGAGATAGTTAAAAAGGAAGTTATCAAACTCTTTGATGTAGGTATGATCTATCCTATCTCTGATAGTTCCTAGGTGAGTTCGGTGCAGGTAGTTTTTAAGAAAGGTGAGATGATAGTGGTCCTTAATGAAAAGAACGAATTAATTCCAATGAGAATTGTTATAGGGTAGAGTGTATGTATTGATTATACGAAGTTGAATAATGCTACACGCAAGGACCATTTTCCTTTACCTTTTGTGGATCAAATGTTAGAATGAATCGTTAGACATCTATTTTGTTGTTTTCTTGATGGCTTGTTAGGTTATTTTCAAATATCAATTGCTCCTAAAGATCAAGAGAAGACAACATTCACTTGCCCTTATTGCACTTTTACTTACCAAATAATGCTGTTTGGACTTTGCAATGCACCTGTTACATTCTAGCAATGCATGATAGCCATCTTTGATGACTTCATTAAGGACATAATGGAGATATTTATGGATGACTTCTCAGTTTTTATCAACTCCTTTGCCCAATGTTTGCATAATTTGGCCAGGGTATTAGTTAGGTGCAAAGAGTCCAACCTTATGCTCAATTAGGAGATGTGCCACTTTATGGTATAAGAAGGCATTGTGCTTGGGCACAAGATCTCATGTCAAGGAATTGAGGTGGATATGGTGAAAGTAGATGCCACTACAAAACTTCCACCCATAGCTTAGTCAAGGCCATTAGAAGTTTTTTGGGGCATGTTAGGTTCTATCGGCGTTTCATTAAGGACTTTTCCAAAATTGCTCAACCTTTAACTAGGTTGTTGGAGAAGGATGAGCCCTATGTTTTCTCTTAGGAATGTTTGGAAGCTTTTAATCTCCTTAAGAAGAAACTCATTACTACCTCGATCATGGTAGCACCTAACTGGACACTCCCCTTTGAACTTATGTGCGACGCAAGTGACTATGTAGTAGAGGTAATGTTGGAACAACAAAGAGACAAGTATTTTCAACCAATTTATTATGCTAGCAAAACCCTCATGAATGCTTAGGAGAACTATACTACTATAGAGAAGGAGCTGTTAGTAGTTGTTTTTGCCTTTGAAAAATTCCGCTCTTACTTGATTCTATCAAAAGTAATTGTTTACATTGATCATTTTGCTCCTAGGTACTTGTTAGTGAAATGGAATGTGAACCAAGGTTAACAAGGTAGATTTTACTACTACAAGAGTTCGACATAGAGATCAAAGACAAGAAAGGCATTGAGAACTTTGTAGCAAATCACCTATCCGAGTTAGAGAATCCAAACCTTGAAGTGCTCAACAAGAATGAGATTAATGACGTGTTCCTTAAGGAGCATCTCTACGCCATTCACCGGGTATGTAATCTAAAAACTCCTTAAGTTGTAGATCTTACCAATTTTTTAGCTATTAGAGTCGTTTCAAAATGGCTTTGACATCAGCAAAAGAAGAAATTCTTTTTTGATGTGAAATATTATTTTTGGGATGATCCTTATCTGTTTAAAGTTTGTGTAAACCATGTTATTAGGAGGTGAGTGCCATTAGGAGGTGGGTACCATACCTCGAAAGATGGCAAATTTTGAACCATTGTCACTCAGGACCTACGAGCGGCATCATAATGCCAATAGGATAGCTCATAAGTCTTACAGGTTGAAAAAGTATGTTGAAATTTGTGATAGTTGTCAACTAGTAGGGAACATATCTAGTAGGGATGAGATGCTGTAAAATCTCATTTTAGAGGTCAAAGTATTCAATGTGTGGGGAATCAACTTTATGGGCCCTTTCCTGATCTCTCATGGGAATAAATACATTTTAGTAGCCATTAACTAGGTTTCTATGTAGGTTGAGGCTTAAGTCTTACCTACTAATGATGCTAGGGTAGTAAAGAATTTTTTGAAAGGCCTTTCTTTCGTTTTGGCACTCTTAGAGCATACACTTTTGTAATGCCTAACTTAAGTAAGTATTAAAGCAATATGTGTCACACATAAGGTAGCTACTTTGTATCACCCCTAAACTAGTGGCTAAGTAGAAGTAGCTAACCGAGACCTTAAGTGAATCCTTGAGAAAACCGTAGAGCATCATGGAAAAGATTGGTTAGAGAAGTTAGATGATACTCTATGGGTACATAGAACTGTTTGCAAAACCCCACTTGGAACTACACCATATTGACTTGTATATGGGAAAGCTAATCACTTATTGATAGAGATCGAGCATAAAGATTATTGGGCAATTAAAAGCACTAACTTGGATTTTGAGCATATAGGTATTTATCGGAAGCTTCAGTTGAATGAGTTTGACGGGTGGTAAGCCATTACATACGAAAACTCAAGGTCATATAAAGAAAGGACCAAGAAGTATCATAATTGGCGAATCAAGTAAGGTCATTAGTTTAAAGAAGGAGATCAAGTTCTTTTGTATAATTCTCAATTTCGTTTATTTCTAGGTAAGTTAAAATTTAGATGGTCTAGACCATTTATGGTCAACAAAGCTTTTTCATATGGGACGTTTGAAGTTTCACACCTAGAAAGAAGACCGTTTAAAGTGAATGGTCAATGGTTGAAATTATATTTAGGTAGAAATTTCAAGCATGATGGATGGGTGGAGTTTTATCTTGACCCAGTAGGACAATCATAAGTTGCAAACGTATCTCGTCGAGCTATCGACATTAAACATAACGCTTTTAGGAGGCAACCTAAGTCACCTATTTATTTCGGTTATTTTAGTACTTCACTTATGCATTTAGATAGTTTTAGTTATTGTTTATATTAGTATTTGCATATTTTAATTTAATTTTCGTTTTGCTGTTACATTTAATTTCTTGTACTTAGGATTAGGCAAAAAAAAAAAAAAAAAAATCTAGATGAGAGATACATGATCATGTCTTTGGTTGTGTTATTCCCGAGAGGGTCAAATTTTAATTCTTGATAGGAGTTACACGATTGTATCTCTCAATCATGTCATTCCAAGGTCTTTTATTTTTTAATTTACGATATGAGCTACATAACCATAAGACATGGTCGTATCTAAGGTCGTATTGCACACTCGTATTTAAGGATGGGAACACATCTACTTCTTTACATCCTCATTTGTTTCTACACGCTACAAATCACAATTTACTCTCTCTCTTACATTCCCTCACCCAAAAACACACTTAAACATACACTTCCACTACATTTTCTCTCACACTCACACATAAGCAAGGATTTTAATAACTCATCTCACTTCAAGATCTCAAGTAAGTTTCTTGATCTCTCTTCTTTGTTTATTTATTGAATAACTTACTTAGTGTCGAGCTTGATTTTTCGATTTTTATTTTCTAATTTGATTTCCCACTTTCTAATTAATATTAAACCTTAACCCATTTAGTATCAACTCTTGACTCAAGAAATTGATAAATTCCAATTTTTTTTTATTAAAAAAACTTTTGGAGTCACCACCTGACTGAAGTTGGGAAAAAGAAAAGAAATTGTAATAAAATGGGTGAATCGTAATCAATTAAGTGGATTAACTATGATTTGGTTATTGGTCTTCGATTTCAATTTAATACAAACTAAAGGATTTCGAATCCGAAGGCTAACTTGTTAAACTCTAACAAATACTACTATTTATTTTCTGAAATTAGATTTATTCTTCAAATTATCTTTTCTTAAAAAATATTTTTAAGAAAAGAAAATAAAAACTAAAAGAACCTAAGTTTCTATAGATTTTATCGTTGCTCCGAAGGTGCCTATATACTTGCTAATTGGGATTAGGTAATCGTAGTTTTTTTCGAAAATCCTAATGTGTTAATTGATTTTAATTTTGAAAATTGACCGAGTTTATGTTGTTACCAATTCAGCTCATTCAAACAAAATATAAGGGAGTCCTAACCCGTGAGTGATCATAAAACTCTCTAAGACGCTAAAAATCTTATCGATTTTTTATGAATTTTTACTTCTAAAAAATTGATTTTCTAAGTGAGAAATCCTAAAAAAAAAAAACTAATTCTAAAAATTTCTAGACTAATATATATGTATATATACATATCCATACCTAAATTTTATTATTAACAACTATCTATCTAACTAAATTAATAAGATCATATAATAAATTACTAAAAAACTCTTAAAACTAATATATTCATATATTATATATTATGTTAACTAATAAAATATAATAATATATATAATAAAAAAAACTAATCTTAACGATTCCTAAACTAATATTTATATTTGTATTTAGATAACTACTCTTAAATAACCATTCACTTAAATCATTATCTAATCTTTATAATATTAGAAAACTAATACTAAAAACATATACTATTATATACACATATCTATATATATTATTTAATAATATAATATAACATAATAATATTGAAAAAGAAATTTTGGAAAGAAAACGAACCTGATTGTTATTCGACAGTAGCTATGGTTGTGGATGGTGATCAGTGAAATAGTGTAGATGTTGTGTTCACTGTGTGTACTTGGTTTGCGGTAGTTACGATGCTGTAGTGGATGGAGAAGACAGTAGGCGTATGTTGGCTATCATGAGTGAGGTAGCGGTGTGAAGTTGAAGACTGCCAATGGAGCACTGCCGTGTTATGGAGTTTGATCACACGCGTGACAGTGTAGTGGATTCGGCTGCTATCGTAGTGGTAGTGTGATGGAGTTGTGTAGCGCGTGTGCATTGGATCTGTGACATTGGTGCATGGGAGTGCAGTTGTGGACAGTTAGGGGTGTGCACGAGTTGAAGATCAGGGATGGTGGTTTATGTCATCGGATTAAGGGTACAAAACAAAAATCAATGAAGGATTGCTGTTCGTTGGTGCTGTTTTGGTTGTAAGCTATTGAAGGAGTAGATTGAGTTTGTCGAAGAGAGAGGGTTAATTGAGAGTGGTCTATGCTATTGGTCAAGGGAGTGGTTAGCATGCATTTGGGTTGATCGGTGGCCCGTTGAAGATGGTGTGCTTCAAAGTTAGTATGATCATGGTGTTCTTTAATTGCTGGACAGTAGTTGTGTTGGACATGCGCAATTGGAGTTGGTCAGTGTTCGTGAAGTCGAGCAAAACTAGATGTGCTTGCTTGCTATAGATGTGTGGCTAATGTTGATGTTGCCTTGTTGTGCTTGGGTGCATAAGGTTGTTGTGGTGAAGTGCAACTGTGTTGTTTGATAGTAGAGTTAATGAAGGAATCTGTGTGCGAAATTGAAAGTGGATGGAGTGCTTATTGGAGAGGAATTGGCATGTTTAGTTAACATGTTTAGCCTGATGCACTATGAAGTTGGCTTTTTTTTTTCTTCTTTTTTTCTTTCTTAGAGCGTGTGTGTGTAAAAAATCGTGCTTGCTTTATTCCATTGGATCCGTATTTATAAACTTTAAAAAAAATCATAACGTATTGAATCGAATCGAATCGAATCTCTTATATTGATTCAAATCTGATTTGATAAAAATTAAATTAGATCCGAATCATTTATATCAATTCAAATCCAATTTAATAAAACTCAAACTAGATTTAAATCTTTTATAATGATTCAAACTCGATCAAATTAGATTAAAAAATTTTAATTAGATGTAGATCCCGTACGCTCAACCCGCTTTTTGTAAAAATAAAAAAAAATAGAAAAATAAAAGGCACATAAGGTGCTTGGAGAGGTTTGAACCCACAACTTCAAGCTAACTCCATATCAACACTCTAATGCTTTCCGTTAGGCCGTTGGCTTATGTCTTGATTTTTAATATAATTAAATTATACTTAAACCAAACGACTCTCTAAAGCTATTTGAACTGGACTAAAACTAAACTAATTGACCTTAAAATAATTTATTTCCTAAAAATCTAAAAAATTTTATCATTTTTTCTTTTCTCTCTTTTCTTTGTATTTTTATAATTTTTCAAATTTTTATTATTTTTTCTAAATTAGGACCCTATTTTAAAAAAACAAAACTTAAAATTACAGAAGGCAAAAATTGGGTGTCTACACTTGGGAAAATGATCTTATGCATGTTATATTTGATTGCAAGTTAAGCCTTTTACATGCTTTTAGTTTCTTCATGAAGTTGAAGCCCTTCTTTACTTGTTTTGTGGGTAATGTGGTGTAGTTCGTAAATAACACAATCGTGTCATTTGATTTTAGCACCACATCTTGCTTTTAAATGACATGATTGTGTCACTTACGATACTCCCTGAGATGTATAGGAATCATGATTTGGTGTTGGGACTTTGATTTTTCTGGTGATTATATACTTAGGTTCTTGTTTATTGCTATTTAGCTACTTAGGGTTTTAAGATAATTTCAATTTCTTGTGTTATTGATGTTTAAAATCGCAAGAATCATTATTAGATCATGCATATATTACTTTTAGTATCTTAGGTTGTGTGAATTGCATGCAAATTTCTTCAAAAACACAATCATTTTAGCATGCCTTCCATGTGTTTGGTAAAATTTTCCAAACACTTCCATTATAATTTCTTCCACATTTGTGCTTATTTTTTGTATTCTTTTTCATTCTGAGTGTGGGGAAATTATTAGTGACCATTCTTTGACTTCAATTGGCTTTTCTTTCATGAAGGAAAATGGCACCATGCCAGAAATTGGATGTTCGAAGAAAAGACAAGGTCATCGCTTCTTCATCACAACCCCCTTCATCTTTGTAACCACTTGTGGCCATCGATCTACTGGTGCATCCTAGGATACGTTTTACAACTTAATTTGTACAGAGGTACTTTACACATTTTCAATCATGCACATTTGGTAAGACTTTATATTTGGATTATGGTGTTATAGAGCAATTAAATTTGCTTAAACAAGTGCAGGACATGCTCTTGGTTAAACCGAAGGAGAATTATTCACTTCCTAAGCCCCTATTTACTATGAGTTGATGTAGGAATTTTTGTGTATGGTCAAGATAGACAAACTGTCTGGTACTTACGGGCCCTCAAAGGCAGCTGCACTTTTGCATGAAAAATCAGTTACATTCCATTTCTATAGCTGATCTGGAAGTGTATCTATGCTTATATTCACCTAAATACATTAGATGGAGGAATTCCTTAGAGTTCCATGTTGGCGTTCATGAGATGTTATACCTTCTCATTGCTGGTAAGATATCACTCGAGGTAGTTCTTATGTGGCCAAGTCCAGTAAAGCTTCTTGCATGCATCACCCTGAGTTTTGCATTGTTCATTAGTTTATATCTTATATGATTGCGAAGCTGGGAAAATGTACTGATGCTGTTGGTAAATTTGAGTTACTGGCTTTATATAGTATGATTGAAAAATATCCCATCAATTTGGCCATGTTATTAGCCAATTATTTGATGAAGTAAGCAATCGGCATCCGCGAGCATAGGAAGATTTGCCATGGGCCTTATGTGACTCTATTAGCTAATAAGATGAGGATTTTAAATAAAAGGATTCTAGATATGATTTTGGTCAGGGATACCAAATCATTGAAAAAAGAAACATTCAGGAACATGCACATGAATTTAGATACACCCGAGGGATATAAAGGTGCAAGTTCAAGTGTAAGCCAACGATTGGGTACTCAACTTGATTGCATGGAGGACATGTTGAAAATTTTGATGACTTGCCAAGATAAGTTTGAAAAGTCGATAACTAAAAAGGTGGAAAAGATGTTGGCTAAACAAAATTGCTTGATGCAATTCTTTTGTAATGTGTCTAAGTTAAATAACTTGAAGATTCCTAATGTATTTCTTAAATCCCCATCCTCTTCTTTGAAAGAAAAGGCTAGAGAAGAAGCGCCACAAGATGTAAGAAATGGTGAGGATATGGATATAGTTAAGGAGGAGGGTGCTCACAATGAAAGTTTAGAAAAAGAATTAGATGAAGAAGGCGATGAGGAAGATGAGGATTTTGAGTAAAATGATGAGGACTTTATGGACGATGCCTCCGATTAGGAAGATGATGTTATTTCTCTTTTGATTTTATTTGTCTAGGCTATACTAAATTTCATAAGACTTGGTTTATTTTCTAGATTTCTTTATTACTTTGTTTTTGTTTTTCTTTTCTTTTCTCTTTTATGTTTTCTTTTCTTTTGTGTTTTGTTAGATGAATAGTGCTAACTTAATGAAAGGTTCTAGAATTGGGGATGCAAAGTTTTTATATGGAGATAATATTTTTTAGGAATTACCCAATGTTGGAATTTGTTGCTTCATAACTTGTGGATGCTACAATTGTGTTTCTCAATTTTCATGGCAGCACTAGTTTCTTTTACCACTTATATATCCTCTTATTCATAAGTGTTTTGAGTGGAAGGAAGGGGATATAGAAATTGTTGAGATTGTTGCTATTAAGAGACCATTTTTTTTTTTTTGCACTTAACCCAATTGCTGTTGTTTTATTTACTTACAATATTTGGAGAATCAATAACTTCCATGTGAGTTAAATTGAATATGACTAATACTTGACCTTTGATATTTGATTTACACTTTGCCAAAGTTAATAGGTAAAATCTTTGTAGAGTAAAGTTACGAGTTATTTAGCTTGGGATTTTATAACTTAGGATTAGAGAAACATCACTAATTAGGAGTTAGTCATAACTATTTTCAAAGCTTACTTTGATGTGTACTTTCCTCTTAGGTGACTTTAAAGCCCTATAATCTTTAGTAAACAATCAAATGAAATTTGTTTTATGAGAAACCCCTAAAACTTGAATTAGTTAGAGATAGAAAGTGATATAAATGCATGAATAATCAATAATAAAAAGGTAAAATTGGTAAGGATTTGCTTTAGTCCCTTAAAAGAGCAAGGTTGAGTTCCATTACCAGTGCCAAAAGAGTAAGGTTATTTCCCGCTAAATTGGTATGGAACGGCCTTGATTCATCAGAAGAGCAAGGTTATTTCCCGCTACCAATATGAAAGCCAAGTTGGTATGGATTGGTTTTAATCCGTCAAAAGAGCAAGATCCTTTCCCTGCTACCAACACAATTATTCTTAATAATGTGCTTAATTTCATGAATTTGAAACTTTTCTAATGAAAGTATTAACTAAGGTGATGATCAAAGGATAAGTGGATGTAGAATGTGTTTATTCTAAATTATGGTGCTTAGTGAGATTGAAGAGAAGGTTGTACACATTATAGTTAAGTAGGTTAAAATCTTTATGACTTTTTCCTAACTAGTGAGATGTTAAATTTGATATTGAGTACGAGAATCCTTAATTAAATAATCTAGGTAAATTTTAATTTATATAGATTAGCTTCTAAACTTAAGTGCTTTGTGTTTCTTAAGCATTCAAAACTTAGGTACTTTGTTGTTTGCAGTGGCTTTGTTTTTTCTCAACTCTTATATAAAGCTTCTTTAGGGTTTTCTAAAAGAACTTTTGGCACAACTTTTAGAGAGCTTTTCAAGAACAAAACACTTAAGAGAGCATAGTGCATCAAGACATTAAGATGTCAAAATTCAAGAACTGTCTTGTTAAACTCATGATCTATTTCTTCTACCTTTCGTTAGTTTTTATTAAAGATCATTCTTTTATCATGAGTAAGGGGTAGAACTTTTTGTATCTAGGTCTTGTGAAACCTAGATCTCACATATGATGCTTGTTTTTTTATTAAATCTAATGAAGATCTTTATTCTTCTTGAATCAACTATATATGCTTGCATGTTTTAGAATGATAATTCAGCAGGTTATTAATTTAAATATGATATTGTATAAGAAGATCAAGAGATTTCTTATATAATTAGGTTTAACATAGTTGATGAGAGTTTGTGCAATGTTAGAGATAAATTGCAAGCCTCTTTTGGATCTATAATATTATCTTTAAGAGATTTGCCATACGTTAATGCGATCTTAGATTATGCTACAGAGAAAAGATTCTATTAGGTAATCTAAAGATTATGATTAATAAGTTTGAGGAAGTTATTAACTTTGAAAGAGAATTCTCATGGTCAAGAAGAAATTAAAGATTGAATTAGATTATTTTTAGTGTTAGTTGCATGTGTAGATCTAGGAATCAAGATCTAGGTATAACGTTGAGCCATGAATTAAATCTTTAAAATTTTGCTTTCTTGTTTGGGTCTTGATTATGTGCTTAATTTAATTTGTTGATACAATTTTAATTTAAAGAATTGAATTCTTGAAATTGAATTTATTCGATTAAATAATAGAGCTAGGGTTAGTATTAGTTTTCGAGGTCTCTAAGGAATCGACATTCGGACTCATATCCGCTTTAGTATAATTTGATAGGTTCGCTTGCCTTATATTAATGACTGATTTATTTAAAGCTCAAATAATTATCATTTTGATTTACTGGTGACCAACCAATATATATAATAGACACTCTAGAGCCCTATCGACTAATGTAGCAACCAATTCCCGGTTTCAATATATTATGGTGTTTTAGCAAGCATTTACAACCAAGATAAGCACATGCAAGAATCTTAATTCCCTAAGCATAACAATTTTCATGGATATAATTAAATATAGTGCACTATACTACAAGTAAATATAAGAGAAGACAGGAGTTGATATACTCACTTAGCCATAGTGTTTAGTAGTGCTAGTAATCCTTAGTTGAGTTGATCCTTAGATCTACATCACCTTAAGATTAAAATTAAAGTGCATAAGTATTATACTTTATTCTACCTAGTTATTCCTTCTCAACTTAAAGTTCTCGTTTTTAAGTGCTAGTAATCCTTAGTTGAGTTGATCCTTAGATCTACATCACCTTAAGATTAAAATTAAAGTGCATAAGTATTATACCTTATTCTACCTAGTTATTCCTTCTCAACTTAAAGTTCCCGTTTTTACTGTTTTCATATTTTGGTCATATCTTCTTTGTTTTAAGTTGGTTTTTAATGACTTCGTAGTCTTTTTCCATCATTTTTTAATGTTCTTTTATTTGGTGAAGTCCTTTTAAGGTGTTTGGATTTGTAGGAATTCGGTTTAAGTCAAGTAAATTCATTGGTGAAAGGTGTTGGTTTGATTATTTTAAGATTTGAGCTTAGTTTTTGACTTTAGGCCTAGTTTTAGGTGTTGGGCCTTACACTTAATCTTTTGGACTTTTATTTAGGTATTTTAAGTTAAGTTTTTTGCCCAAATTCGTTGGCTTTTAATTTGGGCTTTACTTTTACTCTTATGGGCCTAAGTTGACTCTTTTTTTTAGTTTAAGGTCTTAATCACTAAGGGGCCTATAAGGGATGATCTTAGTAGGTTTTTGGACTTAATGGGACTTAAATATTTCATTTTATGAGCCACTTAGTTTAGGAATTAGATCTGACCAATAAGTTATTGGGCTCTATTCTTAGTCCTTTTAAGGTGCTTTTAGGCTTATCTTGCATTTTAAGGCCTCGAGTCAAACTCCACTTGTTATTTTGGGCTTAAGCCCACTAAAAGCCTTAAGTTTGGTGCAATTTTATCTAAGTTCCAAATCTAGTTCCTTTCTTTGATGAGGCTTCTAATATTATTCTTAAGGCCTTAATCTCCAACTAAGCTAGTTTAGGGCATTAACTCATCATTACCCTACCTAACTTAGTTAACTACATCCTAAATCATTCTTAACACTAATTAATCATGTCATTATCCTAATTAATCAAAATTTATAGATTAATAAGCTCCTCAAAGATGGTAACCAAGATGACTTTCCTAGGGCTTTTTTCACTTTTTCCATGCAACACCTATTCTAGTATGTTTTCTTAATCTAAATCACATTTCTACTTATTTTAAGCCACTATTATTACATGACATTGTCACTTATCAGAGTTGGAAGTGTGATGACCCCTCCTTTCTTAGTGTATGTCGTGAGCTTAAGAGTGTGGGTGTGTGTGTCAGCAAGGAAGAGGGACATATGGGGGTAGTGTGGCGCTTTGTGGTTGGTGGTGTGGTAGTAGTGGTGAAGTGCCCGCGGTGGGTGGTGTAATGGGTAGTTGAGAGAAGTGTTTTGGAGTAAGTGTTTGTGAGTGATTTTTGAGAGAGTTTTTAGGAGTGATTTTGGTGAATGAAATGGGATTAAAATGAAAAGAAATGGGAGTAAGTATGGGAGGCTTAGCTCATAGCATGGAGAGAGAGTGAAGGGATAAATGGTTGTTATTTTAGATTGGTGGTACATGGTAACAAATTGTACCTTTGTACCATACTTGCTTTTATCCACTTTTGGCAAGATGTTATCTCCTAAAAGGATATGTCCTTAGCTACTTCAACTAATCTCTTTGTCTTTTATTCTTAGTTGAGCTTATCTTATTGTTAATTAAGATATAATGAAAATTGGTTATAGGTTAGGGTGTAATTAAGGTAATTAATCGAGATTAATTTCAATCGGGCACATTAGGCAAGATTAAGAGAAATTTGAGGTTTCCTAGACATGTACTTAGGGTTATCTTAAGGTTTTGTGTTTGTTTACAATTATTGGATCGTGTGCGTGTTCGAAACTTAGGGTTTTAGGTGATTAGTCTACTTGTTTATCATTAGCGAATGCTTTTCACACACGATTAGGTTTTCTTATTACTTTAGGGTTTTTAATAATGCCATTGGGGTTTTAAGTAACTTGCTAAGGTCTTGTAGTCGTTTTATGGTTTCTTGCATATAAGTGTTTTACATATACAATTAAGGTTTTAGAGTCAAACTTTCTTTAAGGTTTCTAATCTTCTTATTTAGGATTTTTCACTTATTAATTAGGGTTTAGTTGTCTTATCTAGGGTTTTACCATCGTATCCTATAGGGTTATAGAGATTATCCATTGACTCTTTTGACCGACTTTACATTTGGGTCTGAAAACTCATTGGGTTTACGAGAACCATTAACAGTTTAGCATAATGTATCTAAGGAAGTGATGAATGTTTAGAAAAAGAGGGTGATCAATTTAATAAACAATCTCCCAAAAAAAAATAAAAAAACATGGTTGTATAAGTTAAAAAGCAAGTATACTTTGTTAATTTTCATAGTTGGATACCCGTGACACTATGTCTTTAGAGAATCAACTTACATATTTCCATAGTTGTATAAGTTGAAAAGCAAGTACACTTTTCAATTTCTACTAATAAAGTAATCACACAACCTTTTCCTTTGTCTTTTTCCATTTCTTCCAAAGGACATACCAAGTTTTAGCCTTATTTAATTGAAAAGGGAACCCAAATGTTAGAATCTACAATATTATATACAATTGCCTTATGTTCCTCTGTCGATAATTTGTAAAGGACCCACCTTACGTGACAACTTGTGTATACCATTGTCTTATCTATTGATGTATAGTTGCAATATATACATTTTTATACTCATTATATATATCTATGCCCATGAAATATTTAAAGTTGCATCATTATTCACACAAAAGAACAAAAAGGAGCAAAGCTACTTCCTTTAACATTTTAGGATGGAGAATGAGAAAGGAACAAAAGGAATAACATATTACTCTCTAACCTTAACCAACAACCTACAGACCATTCTTCAATGACTAATTAAAAAAAAAAAATTCTAAGCAACCAGATCAAAACCCACAATCATAGCTTATAGTGCAAATCGAAAGCATAACCACAAAATATAAAGAAAATTACAATGCAAACTTACTAGATGCAAGCAATTTGGAGCTGGGTTTTGATTACTTTTCAATTGTCTTTGAATTTGACCTTGAGTTAGGATTTTAGGTAACCTTAGGTAGTATATTTTTAATTAAAGATTTAGGGTTTTATTTTTCCCCTCAAACTGATGCCTTTTACTTATTTTGACTCTTTTTAAAATTTTTTTATTTTACTTTTGACCCTTTGCTATGTTTTCTTTTCTAAAAATCTAATGGATTGTCTTTCTTTTTTATTTTTTTGGGTTGGGCTTATTTGATACCACATAATTTGTTTCTTGCCATGTCATTATCCACTTGATGGGATCAGATAACTGGATCCTTTACCTAAGCTTGAGGTCTTGAAGGACTAACGAAGCAGATTCTCTCGCTCCAAACAACCTCAGTAGAAACTGAGCTGATCCTTATTACCAAACAAGTTCATTTGCTAAGCCAAGCTGCTTTAATTCTATCAACCATCATATGCCGACCTGACTCGCATTCCTCTAACTACTTGGCCGGCCCTAAAGTTAGCTCTACTCTACCAATATGAACCACTAGCTTGGTAACACTTGTGCTAAGAGTCCTAAGGCATATCCAAGGCGACATCTTTTCGAAGGGACCCTCGGGTTTGCTCGGTAATCTCTAATGCAACTGTATAACTTGTATGTTTTTGCTAGAAGTGTCCTAATGCTTGAGCACTACGTGTCCAGCCTTACATGAAAGAATTTGCTACACCAATCATTAATTTCTTTGAATTTTCATTTGTACTCTTTATTATTTCTTGTACATTACCTCTTTTAGACAAAACCCTTTTATCTTTTTCATTTTAGGTAGGATGTCCTAACTTTTCAAGTATAAATACCCTTTTGTAATATGTAGCCATAACATCATCTGATATTGAATATGCTTCTCTTTTTGTGAGTATTGCCCTCTGTTTGCTTGCTTACTTCACTCTTATTCTAACCCTTAAGCAAAGTTAAGTGGTGAGTACCCTTACCAAGTTAGCTCATGTGTCATATCAAGTTCACTATGTTAGTCCTCGGTAGTTTCCTAGTGTGTAATATACTTGGAGCTGATCGAGATTTTCTTGTTTATTTCTTTGTTCTTGCGCATTTCCATCTTTATTTTTTAAGCTTTCTACAAGCTTAGACCCACTCCTTATGATTGGTCTTGTTAGTCCTTGGTGTGGATCGTATCATTGCCTAGCCATCTAATGTGCCTCGTAAGCTACACTTGATGTTATTATAACTGCTCTATAATGGAATCCTTTATTTCAACCACATGCTAAAACATTGATTATTTATTTGGCCTTCTCAAAACGTTGATATCTTTAATGAATTTATCCCCAAATAATGATAACCTCCCATGAAATTTTTCCATTTATGTTTATACCCCTTCTCAATCACTCACTAATTAATAATACAATGATATGTGTTATTTTTGAAATATTGTTACAAAGTTAGCTTATTTCTTATAGATCACATGTCCACATCATTGTAAACTTCAAGAAGAATTAGAAGAAAACTTAGGTCTCTTTCTTCTATTGTCTCCCACTAAACCTTAGCACCTTTTCACTTGGGGCAAATGGAATTGCCATTCCCTCATTATTCCTAATGTAGCTTTTATTACATGTTTGCTTGACTTTTGCCTCATGTAAGTAATTCATAAGGAATTTTAATTGCTAAAAAATTTGTGAATAGCCATTTTTGCATTCAACCCATGAATGTCAATTTCTACTTCATTTGTCTCTCTTTCTTCCCAACTTACGCTTATTGAAAATAAAAAATTACATATTTTTATCTTAAAAAGCATCATATTGCTTCTGCATCATCTTGCATCGTTGATTATAACCTAATATACTTTGTCACATAACTCATCGAAATTTGATTCATTTGATTTGTCTCCTTCCTATCATCACCAATGTCAATACCACTCAAACCTCTCTCTTTCTTTCCTTTTCCTTTTATCTTTTCCATCCTCTCTCTCTCTCTCTCTCTCACACACACACACACACACTCCGTCCTCTTCCTTTTCCCTCCTTCTCCCAATATCATTGTCTTCTATCATGTTTTCAACTCTACAATAAGGCAGTCGAGGTGAGCATCGTTGTCTTCATCAAATAGAGTTACGGTTTCTCAATTTCTTCTTTGATAAGGGTAGTGAATAAGGTTAAGGTTTCTTAAAGAGCCTAATGGTGAGTAGATTTGGTCGAATAGGGGTAGGGTTTCTCAATTTCTTCTTCGATCGAAATGGCAAATAAGGTTAAGGTTTCTCGATGTTGTTCGAATTCTTTTGTTTCTCTATGTTATTTTATTATTTAATTTTTCTTTTAAATAAGGGTATTTCTAGCATTTTTGTTTTTATTCATTCCTTATTCCTTGGTCAATTTAGTCAAGCGAACTATGTAATTGGAGTTACATTACACTTAGGTAAAAATCTCAATATACATTCCCATCTTATTATGACTTTATTTCATGGTAAATGCAATTCCATTCTTCCCTATATTCCATTCAGCAAAGTGAATGTCTCCAACCATTGCATAGGTCATAACAACCATTCCTATTGCCAAATCCCTAAAACCACCATGCTTATCATCTTCCCATCACAATACTACTCACTTAATCATTATAAATACGTCCTTTCTTTAACAAGAAGGTGGAGAATCTATCATCATTGTTGTCTTCATCATCCTCAAATATCTTGATTCTATTCTCCATGTAGGAATAGAAATTTGAATGGTTTAAACCATCATTAAGCTTCAAATTAGAGCTCCAAGTTCTCCAATCCATTTTAATAATCTTCTTTTCCTTAAAGTCAGAGCTACCTACTATTGTCCTTAGAGTCAAAGTTGTCTCATTCGATTGAATGTCTATATCTATTGAAGAGTGGCTTCTATAACGAAGTTCCAAAATTACATGGTTACTTTATTGCTTGGTGGAGCTTATTGCTACTGTATCGGAGTTATCTTGTTCGTTAAATTTATTTAGACATCTACTATTAGTGATTATTGAAGAAGAAAGATTCAAACATCTAGTCATGTTAAAGTTACTGTTGTGGTGAGAACAAGAGAGATCCAAACTTTATGTTATCAAAATAAACTCTAAATGTTATGAGCTCAAATTTGGTTCAAACACTTGTTGACATATTTTCATAATCTTCCCCATTTACAACAATTGCTTTGTCAAGAGGTATCAATTCAATACGAACCACTCTAATAAATGTTACACATGTTAGGTTTTGTAAAATTTAAGGATTTTGTTTTTAACTTCAATTAAATTGGGAGAAAGTTCAATTATGTCCATAATTCAAACTTATGTTCACCAATTATTCATTAAACTATTTTTTTTTTTCAATTCATTATAGATTTATTATTTCTTAAACTCTTTTTTTTTTTAATTTAACGAAAAGGTAAGAATTTTCTCCTTCTTAAGTTAGTACCTATATGTGCACATAAACATTTGACATGGCATTACTTTGGTCAACATCACTATTTAATTTGGTTCACAACACATGGCATGTGGTTGTTGGCCTTATATGATGGCTGCTGATAGCAATAAGCAAAAATGTAAGGGATAGTAATGTTAGCAAGAGAAGTTGCAATTGGATGTAAAATTTAACAAATTGGAAATTCATTGCAATATTGCAAAAAGTGATAGTAGTAGTTATATGGTTTGTAGTGATGGTGATGGTGGTGCTAGTTCAATGTAATTGCCCATGAGTCATATATGAATTCACACCATTATTTTTTTGGTGAATAAGGATTCATCTAATGTAATAACACTGTGTAAACATACTATTTAGATACATATACAACCAAGAGACTAATCAACCATTATTTACCATAGTCACGTTGTTTCGTTCTTAACTACAAAAATCATCTTATACAAGGCTACAATTGTTGTTGAATTCATAGCCTAAAATATCCGTTTGCAAAAGAGTTCATATATTTTTTAGAGGAGTAACAAAAGTCACATTCTCTTTCTCCAAATGCAACATCATATAAGTTAATTCATCTGCTACCTTGTTGCATTCTCGTGATATTGATTTAATTTGCTAATGTAGTAGTTTAAAGAGATTTGCCTTACAATTTAAGATCACATTATAGTATTTCACTTTGATATTAACATCATGCTGTATAAAAGAAGCAGCTATGATAGAATCTTTGTTTATTTCAATTGCATACCATGGTTGAATACATAATTCAATGCCAGCTCAATAGCAACAATGTCCACATGACATAATTTTTTCCTATACCCAATCAACCACCTTCCATTGTCATCTCTAATTATTCCCCTTACTGTAACTTGCATTGTAGAAATACTCATAGAAGTATCTATGTTTAGTTTCACCCAACTGTGTGGTGGTGGTTCCATCTTAAGCTTTTTGTTTCAATCTTTGTTTATTTCTTGATGTTTTCCAAGATTTACCCAGTACTTGGAGGCTAACCTTCTAACTTGTCTTTTGCTCTCTTATTTTTACTGTATTTTAAAGAGTTACATTATTTCTTGAGTTCCATAAATAACATAATATACATGCAAAGAAAAATTGCATAGGTGGTTGCATTTGTGCTTGTTGTTTCCTTTTTAGAATATTAAATTTAATATAAAGAAAAACATCTTGATAAATCTGTAGATGATTAAAATCTATGGTTTCCCATAATTTAAATAATTTCTCATTCCCTATGCATGTTCTAAACAAGTGTTCTAAATCTTCATTTGCATCCCCACAATAAGGATATACTGCATCTTTCTTTATATTTCTATTTCTCAAATTAACAGCCATAGGAAGGTTGTTATGCATTACCTTCCAAAGAAATAACTTAATTCAAGGGAAAAATTTGAAGCTCAAATCTACTTCCATTGGTTCAAATCTTCCTACTTTTGTCCATCTATTTATAGGTAAATTTCATGTAATGATGGTATCATTCTTATATTATGTTGTAAACTACGACAATGATGCATTTTCGGGGTCTAACACATGGAGGAACACTACAATGAAGTGAACCAAAAGAAAGTAAAAGAAAACTAGCAATGTTCGAGCAACTACTAAGTAGATATGACATATCAATTGATCTTACTAGACCTACAATCCAGTCGATTGTATATAGGGTCACTCGCCACTTTCTCTTGCTAAAGGGAATAGATAAGAGTTAAGGTTAAATGAGAACAATAGGGTTACTCTAAAGGAAAACTTATACATTTTGATAATCAAAAGGTATGTGTTTACATACAACAAATGGGGTTTATATACTAGCCCCATTAAGGTTACAAACATACATGGAAAAGACAAAAGGGTAATTTACAATTAGGATACATGAATGATACTAAGAAGGATAAAACAGACAAAAATTATTGTATATGGAAAAGTAAAGAATCCTTTTAGAATGTTGTACTAGAAGACATGTATCGCATGGTGGTTAGTTAATGGTTGCTTGAAATATAGTACAATTTGAATGAAATGAGGAAAAGAGGGTATGCGGTCAGAGTCGACTTGATCTGGATTAGGTTGATCCTCAGCCAATCAATCACTAATGAATATTTGCTTCGAACTGGTACTAGATCTTGGTCGTTTTAAGAGCTTGGCTTCAGATAGTTGTTGAGATTGGTATGCTTAAATGTTGTCTAGATTATGGTACGATTACTTAGTAAGTAAGCATGCCTGCTCAAAGGGTTGGCACATTTGCTAGGCAGCTTTGGAGACAATATTGGTGCACAAGAGAGCTCAACACTCAAGTCGGTAGTATGGTGAATCATAGAGGTTAGAATAGGAATTCTTATCCTGAATGGGGCTACAAGCTATTATTCTCCTCGTGAGTCCTTAGAATCCTCTAACTCGGCTATGTGTGATTGGTTTAAAGGGTTGATTCCTATCATTTGCCTAGGGGGTCAAGAAGATTTACCCTCAAATCTAAAGTAGTCTCAAGCTCTTGTGCTTCCTAGGTATTTGCGGGGTTTCCTTCTTCTTGTTAGTGGGGAGTCAGGTTGAACACATTCAAGGTAGAAGAAACACCATAGTTCTTAGATAGTTTGATTTGGTAGGCATTGCGGTTGATCTTCTTTAAGATCTTGAATAGACCATCAGCTTGCAGAGATAGCTTACTCTGTCTTAGGAGTGGAAATCACTTTCGACTGAGGTGAATCCATGCAAAATCTCCTGGTTTGAAAGAAATAGCTCATTGGCCTCGACTACTAATCTCTTATTGTCTCTGGTTGAATTTGGTAATCTTTCTTGTCATAGACTAGTATAGCTCTTGTAATTCTCGGGTTCAGTCAACTTTAGATTAACTTTCTTCAACAGCTGTAGGGGCACTGATCAAATCCAGTGGAATAGTAGGATTGAGGTTATAGATGACCTTGAATGGGGTCTTCCTAGTAGTGATGTGGACGATTTGGTTATATGCTACTCCATAATTGGCAAACATTATAGACACCTATTTTTTGGCATTTTATTTTAGTATTTTTGAGCCGGGAAAATTTTAAAAATAAAAATAAAATGAAAAAACGAAAATTAAAAACAATAATAGAAAAGAAGTTGAGTCGTATCGAGTCTAGTTATATTGAGTTAAGTTGTAGCGAGTCTAGTTAAGTTAGGTTGAGCTGTATCAAGTCAAGTTATATCGAGTTGGATCGTTTAGTGTCAAATCAGATAATGGTGAGTGATAAATTTAGTAAATTCTAAGTCATTGAAAAATTAGGCTTCATTAAAATATTTTAGTTTGGTCCGATATAGAATGGATTTTTTTATCTAAATTATATTGGGTTAGATTAAACTTAGGATTTATTAAATAGGTTATTAGCCTAAATCGAATTGGATTGAATTGGACCTAGAAGATAGAAAGCTCAAATTGAGATAGGGTTTCTAGAAACTAGGTTAAATCTTCAAAAGAATCTCAATTGTATCTTCTATATCTATGATTCATTATCATATATAGGGTTATTGAGATAAAAAGAGATTCGATTTTGGGTTTATAAATAGTAAGTCGGCAGGTGACAGTTAAGAGGTTTTTTTTTTTTTTTTTTTAATTATGCATCATATAGTTCATTACACAATCCCCAAACACAATTTACCTACATTACCACAATTTGCCGAATACAATTTGAAGTCTACTGTCATGTTCCCCCTTTGATTCCTCAATCCAACGTAGCAGCCCTACAAGTAGCCCCTTACGTCCTACAATACGCCAACAAATCTACGCCACACATTGAAGCCCTTGCCACGTTCCATGGCTAAACATCTCACTGTGCTCGCACGATCACTAACGCTTGATCACTCGCTGTTACGACCCTTCCTTACGCACACACCCAACACAACACGCCATTGACACATTAACGCATACACCGAAGCCCTAGGACAGCCCTGTTCCTTATTACATGTTCACATTAGTCCACATCACCAACATCTATACTTAATCTAAGCCGCATGTCTCCTAACCAATTCTACGTACGTTGACATCCCACAGACCCACAATCCGCACTTGAATGTCCCTTAACTAAAGTCCACTGTCCTTAATCCATGCCTTAACAGTAGACACAAAGTCGAACAAAAGCCAGCCAATCCTACGTCGACAACACTTGATCAACTACTGCAAAGTCGACACACAATTCCGCACAACGTTCACACAGCAACACTACCTCTTGCCTGATCACTTGTTGCCTACACAATTACATCTCATATACTGATCCAACCAAACACAATCTCTACGGTACACTACACACATTGAACGCTTACGCTAGTACATACGCAGCACCTGACACTATCCATGGCACACATACATGCACCACCATACGCACGAGCCACTTCACGATTACACGAGAACCACCGCGCACAAGTACTACGTATACGAAGACATTGTATACACACGACTCAACTCGTTTAAGTAAAAAAATTTAGTTTTATTTTATTTTATGTTATTTTTTTAATTCAATTATTTTTATTAATCTATTTTTTTTTATTATCTTCATATTGCATATTATTTGTAGATAATCTCAATTTTTAATAAATTTAGCTCAATTATATTTTTTCAGTAAAATCATGTTATTTGAAAAATAAGCTTATCTACTAGATCTGTATCTTTGAAGAGGGTACGTAAGATACAGATCTTGTAGTTGAGATTTAGAAAAAATATGTTTGAAGATACATATTTAGATCGTATTTTAACTTAGTTAGGATTTAGAAAATATACGTATGAAAATACATATCTAGATTATATCTTAGTAGATCTTATATTTAAGATTTAAAAAGGGTATCCTTTGACACGTAATGAGTTTTTTAAATAAAAATAAAAATAAAAATAAAAAAATCATAACCAGGGTTTTTAAAAAAGATTTAGTTAGTTAAGGATTTCTTTAATTCGTGAAATTAGAATTCTTAGTTTTTTTTTTAAAATTAAATAAATGGTTAAATAAACGTAAATTTGGCTTGATTTAAAAAATAAAAAAATAAAAAAACCACTCACTAAATATTTTATAAAAAAAGAGAACTACAATTGGTTTAATCTCGACTAGTAGGTATTTAGGTACCTTTAGGGCAACAATGTAAAAAATAAAAAGAAAAACTTTTTTTCTTTTTCTTGAAAATTCGTAATAAAAAATCACTTTAGTTATTTTTTGCATATTTGTATATATATATTAGTCTTTTTAGAAAATTATAAAAATAAAGCCCATCGATTTTTCTTTAGCTTTTACATGGCAATTTAGTTTTAATTAGTTAGCTCTTAAACTTGGTTTTTTCTGGTTTAATTTTTTTAGAAAATCTGTAAACTAATGGCTAAATTAGGGTTTTTCCACTTAAAAACCCTAGTTTCATATTTTACCAGTTAACCTGGTTGGTGACTAATTTTTTAAAACATTTTTAAAGAAAAATGTTTCCTTAATTTTATGTTGAGTAATTTATATTAAGCAGGTTGGGTTTAATATGGATTAAGTTAAGGAAAATGAATTAGTGACTCTACTTGAAAAGCTTAGTAGGCAAGCCAATAAAAATTAAAAAAATAATTGATGGGCTTTTTGTATTATTTTTCTTTTATTGTATTATAGTTATACTAATTGTTTTTTCAGTGATGTAAGCCTTTAGAAAAAACTCGGTCCAATGGGCCTATATTTAAGGATTTAGCGGGGGGTCGGGGTTTATTTTAAATGCTTAGATGTGATCAAACCTAGGCTACCTTAGGAACTTAGGATGGGCTACCATTATGTAACTCTCAGGTTAGTAAGGTTTTTACCTCTGCCTAGTGGTGATAGGCGAGCTCATTCAGGGTTTGATATAGCCTACTAGGTTTTTCTCTGGAAAGCCTTGGAGTTACAGAGCTTAAGACCCGTAGACCCTACCCTTCTACATTATTCCTTTTGAAGAAAGGGTAGTTACTTTTAAATTATAGGAAGTGTCTAATTAATCTGTAGTTGGTTTGGCATTCTTCTTTTAAAAAAAAGGGGGAATTAAAAAAAAAATCAATGACCCTTATATATAAGTATTTGTGAACTTAATTTCTTTTTAAATCTTATTTTGAAAATATTTATATATAGGGGTGCTCTTTGAATGCAGATTCATGTTACTTCCTATAATTTATTAATTACTGGCCTTATTGCATTACATACGTATGTAGCATACTGCATTTTTTTTTATGATGAATATTTTATTTCCTATACTATATTTGTTTTATTTTATCGTCTCTTAGCAAGTGAAAGGCTGCATAATTTCTAAAAAATCATTTTTGAAAAAGCTATAAAATTATTAATATCATATCCAACTTTATAATAAATTTAGTGGTTTCATTGTAAATAATTGCACCATTTCATGTTTTTATGTAATTTAGATATGGAAAGTCAGGGTAGCATCAATCCCAAGCCTATCCATGAGGTCTAACTGGATAAGTACTCCTTCCCGGAAGCCATCTTGAAAGATTGGTTGAACCAGCTTCCACTCACTAAGCAAGATCATATTCGTAAGAAGATTAGGCTGGTCATATCTCTCATACGGGTCCTGCTCCTCTAGCCTCTAATTCAAGCCCTTATTCATTATTGGGATCAAGAATCCGCAACTTTCAAGTTTGGCTCACATGTGTTGACGCCCACTTTAGAAGAATACTCTCAATTACTTAGTGCTTCGCCTCTTGAAGTAAGCATAACCGTCCCAGATCTCAAAGTCCAGCCTGAGAGAGCTTTCATGACCTTACTGGGAATAAAATAGGCAGCCTTAGCACCATTCTTATTTTTAGAGGGAAAGAAGTGTCTCAATATCTTAAGGCTAGTAGAATGGTTTTCAAGCCCAAATGCTTATTAGAAACATCGTCAAATCTTTTGTGGAGGATATGAATCGTGGGTCGAAAAAAGAGTAAATGCTTTTATCATAGCAGTATTCGGGACAATGTTGTTTCCCATCAGATACGGTCAAGTCCATTATAGGGTAGCCAAGGTAGTAACCCAATTCTTAGCCGGTAAATCCTATATACCAGCATTTTTGGTAGAACAATTTAAGACATTCACCCACTTAAGGAAGCAAAGGCATGGGTACTTTATGGCTAACCTTACAGTCCTTACTGTATGGTTTCTCAATCACACACATGGGTATTCAGGGAATCTTCTCAAAGCATCCCTGATTGAAAATGTGAATCTGATAGACCACTTTGCTCGTTAGCTTAAGGTATCAGAAGAAGCTCAATTTAAAGGATAGGTATTAGTCATAAGCAAGATGTAGCCAGTTGATTTTATGTGGACAGCTAGGTAGAGTAACTATACTTGAGCCATCCTAGGGTGGATTGATTATGCAGGGGTCCCTCTCATCAGCACCATGGGTTGTACAGGGTATTTCTCAGCTTGTGTCACCAGACAACTGGGCTCGCTTCAAGAGATAGCATATAGAGACTCTTTGGACGATGTCACATTGAGTTATCAAGATCCTTTTTTACCTACTGCTATTTTAATTCAATGATTAGCAGAACTCGTGAAGCTATGGGAATAGAGAAAAGTCAAGAAGATAGTTAATATGGGAACTTTGAGGGGTAAAGTTGGAGAATGCCGAGCTACCAAGCAGTTCATCTATAATCAGTTGGAGAAGATTGGAAAGATATGGTATGAAGCTCTTCACTTATTTAGACATGAGCTCAAGCTAGAATATCTTTCACCTACTGAGATACCATACTGGCTAGAGTCGAAGCCTAATTCCAAGAATGCAAGAGAATCATTAAAGATGGAGAATGGGAGATCGTCGAAAGAGAATCAATTCTTGAGGAGTCAGATTTGAGAAAGAGATGTTACAGTCTAAAGGCTGATTGGAGAAGTCGATGAAGCCTATCCTAGCCAGATCTGTCAGCTTTTATAGATATAGGATTTGATTTTTCTTCTTTTTAGAAAGATTAGTTAGGAGTTTTTCTTAGTCTATTGTATAGGTTGGATTTTATGATCATTAATAAATTTGTAGCTTCATTAAATGAAAACCTTTATTGATTGCGCAATCTTTTGCTCATTTTTCTTATGTCTAAATAGTTGCCTTTTAAATAAAAATAAACAAAGAGAAAGAAAAAAAACTTAAAAAAGAAGCAAACAACAAAAAAGGAAAAATGAAAAAAGGAAAAAACAACAAAATTTTTAGTTTACAAGGATATCTAAAACTTGGGTTTTCATTTAAAATTTTGAAGATAGTGCCCAAGCGAGTAGACTCAGTTAGAAGCCTAATATTCACTCGTTCTAAAGCAAGAATGTCTACTCAAGGCATTGGAAGCGTTAGTCAAGCCGAACCCGACCTAAGAGTTGTAACCTTAGAAGAAAACATGAACAAGATGGCCGAACAAATCTAGGCTCTTACTCGGGCTATTGGAATTCTCAATGACAAGCAAGCATCTTAAGTCAACCCAAATTAGAATGTAGAAGCGACCCCTTTCCCTAATTTGGAAGATGTAGAATCGTTTCCCAATATTAAGATATGGAGGAAGGAGATGGAGGAAAAACATTGAGAGATGGAGAGGAAGTTTATGTAAAAGTTGACTGAGAAGATGAAAACCCTAGAAATGGTCAATGAGCTTGAGTAGATGGGGATGATCAATTTACCGACGTATGAAGATGATGATTTCTCGAAAAGATTTAAGGTTCCGGAATTCGAGAAATATGATGGGACTAACCGTTCGAAGCTCCACATTAGGTTGTACATTAGAAAAATGTGGAAATACATGAAGTCTGATAAGGTGATGGTCTAAACCTTTCAAGATAGCTTGACTAGGCCCACCTTAACTTGGTATGCCCAACTGGACTTGAATAAGATCGACACATAGGATAAGCTAGCCCAGGCCTTTTAGAATCTGTACAAGTTCAATATTGAGGTAGCCCCATCCATGTGGGATTTGAATAATCTGCGAAAGAAGGCCAATGAAAGCTTTAAGGAATATGCCTAGAGATGGAGGGGCATGGCAGCCAGGGTGACTTTACTCTTAGAGAAGGACTTGACTTTTGCCTACATCAATACTCTTGAAAGCCCGTATTACCAACATTCGGTAAGATACCCCACCTCTAACTTTGTAGAGATTGTAGCTTTAGGGTGTTGAATTGAGGAAGCTATTGCTATTGGAAGACTTACCAATCTTAAAGCAGTTGAGAAGAAGACACCTCTCACGAGATTTTCCAATAAGGCCAAAGAAGCTACTGCAAGCGTTATTAACATCGACAATCTTATCAGACTAACAACTCCGATAGCCATGTTAGGAGGATCTAATCCCCCATTGAATCTAAGTTAGAATAACCACGTGTAAAGGAGACAGTTTACTTTTATCCCCATTCCTTTAAGCTAAGTTCTTGTAAGATTAAGGAAGGAGAATCTCTTAACGTTTGAAGTACCGAAGGAGGGGCAAAGACCAAGAGACTACAACCTAGAGCTCTGGTGTGATTTTCATTTGGGGTAAGTAGGGCATTCTACGAACCAATGTTGGACACTTAGACATAAGATCCAGGATCTTATTGATGCAAAATTGGTTCAATTGGATTTTATTCAAACTCCTACCCCTAATGTAGGTAACAATCCTCTACCAAATCATGGACGCTCAATCAACATGATAATTGCCAAAGAGTCTAAATTAGAGATCAATCTAAATAGTCTCCCCATCACTATTGAAGAAGTAACTTGGAATCTGAGGTAGGCCGAACACTTGTAGAATATGAATCGTAGAGATAGAACCCAGACTAGATCAGCAATATAGCAATTGCTAAAGGATGGGAAGATAAAGAAAGCTAACATTATGGCTATGATGATTCTGAAACCATGCAAGAGGTGTACTCAAAAGGAGCTTGGAGAAAGGTATGAAGCCGAAGATCCGACGGTCAACACCTTGGGAGAGCCATCAAGAAAGTTTGAGTATTTAGTCAATTACGTCGGTTCACCCACAGTATATGCTGATGAACTACCTACTTAATGGGGTCTCAAATTTGAGGAAGAAGATGAGCTTATTGCAAAAGCTGAGAAAACAACTGAGATGATTGGAATGATTGGAGATGGGCCTAAGCCATTGGTTTTTTAGTACTACGGGAAGGCTAAGAAGGTTGAAGAATTAGATAAGCACAAGAAAATTGCTTTTAATGTCTTGATAGCTTTTGAGAATTACAAAGTAGCCCTTTTGGATTACCAAACAGTGAATCAGACAGCTAGATCCTTATCACCTATAGTTAGTGGGCTTACGTACTCAGGAGAAGTCTTTGACCAAAATGAAGAGGCCAAGAGGAAATCTACTGTAGAGGAGGCTTCTTGAAAGATCTTTGAAGATACGGATGAGAAAGATCAAAATGTTTCCAAGAAGATAGTAAAAGCTAGTGAGTACAAGATTATGGATCAGTTAGCTAAGGTATTGGCCCAGATCTCTTTAATGGGCTAATTATTGTCATTAGATACTTATCGGGAAGCTTTGATATAAAAATTCTAAAGGATGTTAAAGTACTTGAAGGGATTTCTATTGAAAAGTTGGGATTCGTGGTTAATTCGATATTTGCGATGGGTCATATTTCGTTCTCACTAGATGAGTTAGGAGAAGAAGGAGACTAGTACATAAAGCCCCTTTTCATAGTAGTCAAGTGTACAAGAAAAGTGGTTGCTCGGGTATTGATAGATAATGGGTCTTCATTGAATGTGTGTCCATTGGCGACACTAAATTTGCTGGGAGTAGATTTAGTTAAGATAAAACCCAACTCGATTTCAATAATGGCTTTTGATGGTTCAAAGAGGGAGATAATTAGAGAAATTGGGTTGCAGGTTGAGATCGATCCACAGATGTTTGCTATTCCATTTTAAGTTCTGGATATACCACGAACTTTTAATCTTCACTCAACAAGGGAAATTTCGTTTAGTTTACATTAGAAGGTGAAATTTATAGCCGAAGAGCAGCTGGTTACGAGATTTACAAAGAGACAGCCATTTCGTATATCGGAAGTGAAGAATTGGAGGAACCAAGGTTGTAAATTTTTTATGAGGTCAGCATGATTGAACTGTTAGGACAGGAGGCACAGGGTCGCTTAAAACAGCTTAAGCAGCAAATTGAAACATTTAGGCTTAGATATGAGCCCACAAAAGAAGAGATTTAAGAAATGAAGGCTAAGACCAAAGGAAAGAGAGGAGATCAGTTGTACCATGCTCATATGGATTTTCCAGACATTCGTCAAATGTTCCCAGTACCAGCTGGTGTTCAAGAACTTAAAGTAGCCGATCTATTCAAGGCTTTAGCTTAGCAATGTAGCATCAAGAAGGAAGATATTAGCATCCTAGTTTCCTTGTGCAACTGGTTTTCCATTCCTATTAATAGGTCTCTTTATAAAAGCAATATTAGATTAATTAGGTGCATTCGATTTCATAATTAGTTCGATTAGTTAGGTCCTTTTCTTTCAGACAATTTGAAATTCATTTAATAAAATTAGTTCCTTTCTTTCTATCAATTCTTCTTGGTTATTTATTCGTTATCCTTTTTCTTTTTCCTTTACTCTTTAGATCTAATAAAAAAGATGAATATAATAGATATCCCACGCGTGTAAATGATGAAAGTACCAATATCACCTTCGACCTTACTGGGTCAAATGTCGAAGATGATATTGAGACTCTAAGCAAAATACAAGAGAGTTAGCATTGATTTGAATAGGGTAGAGTGATTATTGATGAATCGATAGTTGTGATTAATTTGGGGATAGAAGAGAATCTGCGAAATTTGAAAATTGGTGATAATTTAGCGAATGATAAAAAATAAAAGTTGTCATGTTTATTATCGAAATACTTGGACATGTTTGCTTGGTCCCATGAAGATATGCCCAGTTTAGATACATCAATCATAGTTCACAAGTTGCTGACAAGAGAAGATATTAAACTAAAAAGGTAAAAACTTAGGCGGTTTAGGCTAGATTTACTCCTTAAAATAAAAGAAGGAGTGAAGAAATTACTAGAAGTTGGGTTCATAGAAGTGTCGGATTACCTTGAATGGGTAGCCAATGTGGTTCCAGTATTGAAGAAGAATGGGAAACTTAAGGTATGTGTCGATTTCCATGATTTAAACCAAGTGACATCGAAAGATAGCTTTCCTTTGCCGGACATTGACATATCAATGGATAACATAACCAAAAATCATCTTTTCTCATTTATGGATGGTTTCTTGGGATATAATTAAATTAAGATGGCAGAAGAGGATAAAATCAAAACCACCTTCATTACCACTTAGGAAACGTTTTGTTATTGTGTGGTGCCTTTCAGGTTAAAGAACGCTAGGGCAACTTATTAGTGTGCTATGATAGCTTTGTTTTATGACATGATGCATCAGGAAATCAAAGTTTACATAGATGATATGATTGCCAAATCTAAGGAAGATGAGAATCATATAGATATTTTGTGAAAGCTATTTGAGCAGTTGAGGAAGTTTCAACTGAAGCTAAACCCAGAAAAGTGTACCTTTGGAGTAACCTCAGGCAAATTTTTAGGCTTTGTAGTCAGTAGAAAAGGAATTGAGGTTGATCCAAACAAAGTCAAGGCAATCATAAACATGCTTGCACTATTGCAAACCATGACCAAGAATAAATAAGGCCGGTCGCTGGATGGGTTAAAGCTTGTAGAAAGCTCGAAAAGGGATAATGGGGAAAGTGCGAAAAAGGGCAAAAATGATGAATGTAACAGTAAGTAAAACTCAAGAACAGCTCTAGAGGATATGATGCACTAATGGAATTTCCAAGGACTTACGGCACAATTTGATATGATGCACGAATCAGTTTGTTGAGGTTACTTGCCACTTAGCCTTGCTCAAGGGTTAGGATAAGAGTGATGTTGAGAGTAAACAAACAGTGTTTACACAAGGAAGAAAGTACTCAAGTGTATTGAAGATAATCTATCTTTTATAACTGCAAGTACAAAGGTATTTATACTCATAATTTAGGGCTACTTGCTTAAAAAGGAAAATATAAAAAAGGCATTTCCTAAGGAAGTAATGTATAAGATACAAAAGGGTAAAAATGAATATATAAGAAAAACAATCATTGGTGCAACAAATTCTGCACATGAAACTGTACATATAGTGATGCTATATTGACAAGGTTGTTAGAAGATACGGACAAAAAGTACGAATAGTTGGCTTGTCCGAGTAGGGATAGCTTAATCAGTCCGAAGTCTCTCTTTCTCGAGTTTTCGGCAAGGAATATGCCGAGTGATTGATCGGCTCAGGTGTGAGTGAGTAATCTTCAATTCGGCACATTACAGAAAGATGAGTGATTATACAGCTTGGCATAAAGGGTGACTTAATAAAGAAGTACTCGGCCTTGGCAGGGGTTAGTTGAAACAAAAGGATTCGTTGTGCCAGTCCCTCTAGTCCTTAGACTCAACTGTGAGTCAGAGGTTCCGTAGCCTGATTCCCATCATGCACCAAAGATTGTAAAAGAAGTTCAGGAGTTGTTGGGGAGGTTGAATTACATTGCTCGATTTGTATCATAACTAACTAATAAATGTAAGCTATTATTCAAACTTTTAAGGAAGAATGCAGTGATAGAATAGGATGAAGAGTGTGAGTGAGCATTTGCTAAAATCAAGGAGCATCTCATGAACCCTCTGGTATTGGTCACTCCTACACCAAGAGGGTTATTGATTCTTTACTTGACAATTCTTCTTGAATCGATGGGATGTATGCTGGGGCAAAAAGATGAAACAAGTAAAAAAGAGCATCTTACATACTACTTAAGCAAGAAGTTTACATAAGGTGAACAAAAATACTCAGAGGTGGAAAGAACGTATTGTGCCTTGGTATAGGTGATGCATAGGCTCAGACAGTATACTCTCTATTACTCAGTAGAGTTGTTGATAAAACATAACCTGTTGAGGTATTTAGCAGAAAAGCTGGCATTGATTAAGAGAATCTCAAAGTAGCAGATGCTGCTTTCTAAGTTTGATATCAAGTACATGAGTCAGAGTTCAATCAAAGGGCAGGCAGTGGTCGATTAATTGGTAAAATACCCATTAGAAGATGAGGATGATGGTTTAGAAACTCAATTTCCTGATGAAAATGTGATGGTGATGAATGAAATGAGTGGTGAAAAATTGGGATGGAGAATGTATTTTGATGGAGCAGCCAATGTGTTTGGATTTGGAATAGGATTAGTATTGGTATTACCTAAGGGAAATCATTTCCCTATGGTAGCAAGGTTAGTGTTTCCATATACAAGCAACATAGCAAAGTATGAAGCCTACATTTTAGAGCTCAAAATGGTGTTAGACATGGGGATACAAAGGCTTGAAGTGTATGGAGATTCTTTTCTTATAATTCTTTAGATCCTGGGAGAATATAAGATAAAAGACAAAAAGTTGATACCTTACCAAGAGCATTTAAGCAAGTTAATTGAAAGGTTCCAAAAAATTTCATTCATTTACATTCTAAGAACCTAAAATCAATTTGCCGATGCATTGGCTACGCTAGTGTTTATGGTGAAAGTTACGGATGGAATAGAAATCCAGTCCTTAAAGATTGAGGTGGAGGAAAGGTCGGTTTTTTGCCTAACAATGGAAGAGAAACAATCGAAGAAGCCTTGGTATTATGATATCAAAAAGTTACTTCAAATAAGTAAGTTCCCTGATGAGGCTAATAGAAAAGCCTTAAGGAGATTAGCTGCTCATTTTCTATTGAGTGGAGCTACATTGTACAAAAGATTACTAGATACAATGTTACTAAGATGTGTGGATGAAGAAGTCGAGAAATTAACGAAAGAAGTGTATGAGAGAGTTTGTAGTCATCATATGAATGGATACATGTTAGCTAGGAAGATCATGAGGAAGGGATATTTTTGGATGATAATGGAATCAGATTATATCAAGCATGTGAGGCATTGTCACCTGTGTTATGTATATGCTAATAAAATCAATGCTCTTCCCCAAGAATTACATGTGTTGTCAGTTCCTTAACCTTTCTCGCTGTGTGGGATAGATATGATTGGTCTAATTTTGCTAATGACTTCAAATGGGCACAAATTCATTATGGTCGTAATCGATTACTTTACCAAGTGAGTAGAAGTAGCGTCATATACTACGGTAACCAAAGGAGTGGTAGTCAAATTTCTGAAAAGAGACATTATTGTCAGATACGGTGCACCCACGTCTATTATTACGGACAACGGGTCAAATTTGAATAATAAGCCGATGGCTAAAGTGTACAACCAATTCAAGATCAATAATAGAAACTCAACTCCGTATCGACCTTAGATGAACGGGGCAGTTGAAACTGCTAATAAGAATATCAAGAGAATCATTGAGAAGATGGCGATCACATATAGAGATTGGCATGGGATGCTTCCCTTTGCTCCCATGGCTTATAAAACCTCAGTCAAAACCTCTATAGGTGCAACACCTTATTCATTGGTGTATGGAATTAAAGCGGTACAACTGATGGAAGTGGAAATACCTTCGTTTCGAGTATTGGCAGAAATTTAGCTCGATGAAGTAGAGTAGGTGAAGAAGCGAGTGGAGCATTTGAACCTCTTAGATGAGAGAAGACTTGCAGCAATATATCATGGTCAGTGCTACCAATAGTGAATGATCCGAGCTTTTAAAAAGAAAGTACGCCTGAGGTACTTCAAAGGAGACTTGGTATTGAAGAAAGTATTGTCAAACGCAAAAGACCCTAAGGGCAAGTTTGCTCCGAATTATGAAGGCACTTATGTGGTAAGAAGGGTATTATTTGGAGATGCATTAGTGTTGACAGAAATGGATGGTTTAGAATTAAGGAGACCTGTAAATTCAGATGCAGTCAAGTTGTATTATCCATGAAAACTGAGTTCAATAAAGATTCCAATTTTTCTTGAATTGTTTATGGTCAATCTTTCATCATTTATAGGTAAAGTTAATATCCACGAATGTTCTCGAGTTCAAATGGTCATTGACTGACAAACACTTCACCAATAAACACTTGTAGCCTTATACACTTAAACACCAAACACTTACCAATGAATTTGAATCACCAAATAAATTGAAAATTGAATGTTCTTAATGATTTAATCTTGTTTCTTTCAAAAAGAGATTTATTTTTCAAGAATCATAGAGAGTGAAAATTGAAACTTGGTGATGATAAAAGCAAAATCAAGGCATGAGCACGGTATAGTTAAGCAGAAGGTTTTCAATCATGAAGAAGATTTTATTGAAAAAAAGAAAAAAAGAAAAGAGAAAAAGAAAGGAAAAGAAGCAAGCCTAATACTTTGGTGATATTCTACGATCTGAATGAGTGAATATTAGGAGTCAATGTAAAATATGCCAATTGGTTGCTATATGAGAAATTCTCTATTTACAGGTAAAATGATCTGAAAAGTCCTTGAAAAAGATATTTAAGAGAATTCAAACAAGTTTTTTTTGAAATCTTGAAGAGATCTATCATTTTTAGATCACCTAAACCAAAACAAGTTTTTTTTGAAATCTCGAAAAGTTTTATCATCTTCAGATCATCCACCAAACTAAAGCAAAGTTTTTTGGAAATCACAAAGAGATCTGTCCTCTTTGGATTATCCACTCAAATAAAGTTTTTTATTTTAAATCTCGAAGAGATCTATTTTCTTCGGATTATTCACTAATTCAAAAGAAATCTCGAAGAAATCTATCCTTTTTGAATTATCTATCGAACCAAAAGAAATCTTGAAGAGATCTATCCTTTTCGGATTATTTACCAAACCAAAACAAGTTACTTTGATCCCTAATGGTTTTTGCTTTATCCTTCTAAGATAGGCCCCCTTAAATTTTTTGCCATATCCTTCTAAGATAGGTACCCTAATTTCTTTGCCTTATCTCTTTAAGATAAGCCCTTTAACCTTTTCCCATTCCTTTGCCCCGTCTTTTCAAAACGGGCTGTTTATTCTTTATATTAACCTTTTCAGTTGATATCCTTCATCAAGATAAAACACAGTTTAGCTGATCAGTTTAAAGTAAGGTTTAGCAAAAGTAGGTACCCCTATTGTCTTTGTAGTAAAGTTCTAATCGAACTTCACTACAAAGAGGGATAATTATAGATATCTTATTTTTGCTATTTTATTTTAGTATTTTTGGGCTAAGAAAATTAAAAAAAATAATAATAAAGAAGTTGAGTTGTATCGTATCAGTCACATTGAGTCGAGTTATAGCGAGTCTAGTTGAGTTAGGTTGAGTCGAATCGAGTTAAGTTGTATCGAGTTGGATCTTTTAGTGTCGAATTGGATAATGGTGAGTGATCAATTTAGTAAATTCTAAGTCGTTGAAAAATTAGGCTTCATAAAAATCTATTTTAGTCTAGTTCGATATAGAATAGAATTTTTTTATCTAATTTATATTAGGCTAGATTAGACTTAAGATTTATTAAATAGGTTATTAGCCTAAATCGAATTGGACCGAATCGGGCCCGGAAGATAGAAAGCCTAAGTTGAGATAGGGTTTTTAGAAATTGGGTTAAATCTTTAAAAGAATCTCAATTGTATCCTCTATATCTATGATTCGTTATCATATATAGGGTTGTTAAGATAAAAAGAGATTCGATTTTGGGTTTATAAATAGTAAGTCGGCAAGTGACAATTAAGAGATTTTTTTTTTTTAATTACGCATCCCATAGTTCATTACACAATCCCTAAACACAAAGTTACCCACACTACTACAATTTGCCAAATACAAGTTGAAGTCCATTATCACGTTCCCCCCTCAATTCCTCAATCCAACGTAGCAGCCCTACAAGCAACCCCTTATGTCCTACAATATGCCAACAAATCTATGCCACACACTGAAGCCCTTGATACGTTCTATGGCTAAACATCTCATTGCACTTGTACGATCACCGACGCTTGATCACTCGCTGTTACAACACCCGCCCCCCCC
>JAMXBB010000007.1:77077608-77165157 GCA_024138015.1 Lumnitzera littorea
GCTCAACTTTCGGGAGCTCAACTCCACAGACCCCTTACATATACACCTAACACAGCACGCCATTGACACATTAATGTACACACCAAAGCCTTCGGATAACCCCTACTATTGTCTACACTTAATCCAAGCTGCACGTCTCCTAACAAATTCCACATATGTTAACATACCACAAACCCACAATTCGCACTTGAATGTCCCTTAATCGATGTCTACTGTCCTTAATCCATGCCTTGATAGTAGCCACAAAGCTGAACAAAAGCTAACTAATCCTACGCCGATAGCATTTGATCACCCACTACAAAGCTAACATACAATTCCACACAGCAGCACCGCCTCTTGCTTAATCACTTGTCGCCCATACAGCCATGTCCCATACACTGATATAACCGAACATAATCTCTACGGTACACTATACACACTAAATGCCCATGACAGCACACACACAGCACCTGACACTATTCACGGTACACATACACGCACCGCTATATGTACGAGCCACTTCACGATCACAAGAGATCCACTATACACAAGCACGATGCATACGAACACGTTGTACAAACATGACTTGACTCGTTTAGGTAAAAAAATTTAGCTTTATTTTATTTTATGTTATTCTTTTAATTCAATTATTTTTATTAATCTTTTTTTTTTAAGTGCAAGTTTTTTTTTATTATCTTCATATTGTGTGTTATTTGTAGATAATCTCAATTTTTAATAAATTTAGCTCAATTACATTTTTTTAGTAAAATCGTGTTTTGTGAAAAATAAGTGTATCTATTATATCTATATCTTAGAAGAAGGTATGTATCGAGATATGAATCTTATAGTGGAGATTTAGAAAAAATACGTCTGAAGATACACATCTAAATCATATCTTAACATATTTTACAGTTGGGATTTAGAAAAGATACGTATCTAGATTGTATCTTAGTAAATCTTATATGTAAGATTTAGAAAAAGATATCTTTTGACATGTAATGGGTTTTTTTTTAAAAACAATAAATTGTAACTGAGGTTTTTCAAAATGATTTAGTTAGGGATTTCTTTAATTTGTGAAATTAGATTTCTTAGGGTTTTTTTTAAATAAATAAATGGTTAAATAAACGTAAATCTGGCTTGATTTTCAAAAAAATAAAAATAAAAAGAATCCACCCACTAAATATTTTACAAAAAAAGAGAACTACGGCTGGTTTGATTCCAACTAGTAGGTATGTAGACACCTTTGGGGCGACCGCGTAAAAAAAAAATATTTCCTTTTTCTTGAAAATTCATAATAAAAAATAATAATAAATCACTTTAGTTGTCTTTTATATATTTGTATATATATATTTTAGTATTTTTAGAAAATTATAAAAATAAAGCTTATCAATTTTTCTTTAGTTTTTACATGGTGACTTAGTCTTAAGAGGTTAGCCCTTGAACCTGGTTTTTTCTGGTTCAATTTTCTAAAAATCATTTTCTTAGAAAATCTGCAGACTAGTAGCTAAATTAGGGGTTTCCCACCCGAAATTCCTAATTTCATTTTTTATCAGTTGAACTGATTGGTGATTCCAATTTTTAAAAACATTTTTAAAGAAAAATATTTCCTTAATTTTATGTTGAGTAATTTACATTAAATGGGTTGGGCTTAATATGGATTAAGTTAAGGAAAACGAAATAAAGCTCGATAGACATAGATCCCAATCCTCTAAGTTCTTTCCCACAACAGCTTTGAGTAAATTGCTTAGCATCTTATTCATCACTTCAATTTAGCCATTAGTCTAAGGGTAGTTACTAGAGTTAAACATAAGTTTAGTTCCAAGTCTTCTCTAAAAAGTCTTCTAAAAATAGCTAAAAATTTTTGTATCTCGATCTGAAACAATAGTTTTTGGCACTCTATGTAGTTGGACAACTTCCTGCAAAAATAAGTTAACAATATATAAAGCATTGTTAGTTCAATGACACGGAATGAAGTGTGCCATTTTGCTAAAGCGATCAACTACAACAAAGATTGACTCTTTTCCCCTAGAAGTCCAGGGTAACCCTAGGACCAAAACTATGTTAAGGTCGGCTTAAGGTAAGGTTAGTTTTAGCAGGGGCATATACTCTCCATGAGGCTCTCTCTTCCCCTTAGCTCTTTTGCACACTTTACAACTTCTAACTACCTTATGGACATCCTTGGCTAAACCAGGCTAGCAAAATTTTTCTTCAACAGATTAGCTGTTTTAGTCTCTCCAAAATGACTAAATAATCTACTACAATGAGCTTCCCTAACCAATAGCTCATAGGTGAAACAACTTGCTATACACAGCCTTCGATCCTTAAACAAACAACCATCTCAGAGGTAATGACCTTTGATAGCAACTCTGTCTATATACTGCTTTATAATAGGACCAAAATGAGGGTCATGAGCATTCTGCTTAGTGATAAGTTAAGATCCTAGTAATTTTATCTGCAAAGTAGTCAATAAGGTTTGCCAACATGATAGAACATTGGCGATCATATTGGCGCTTCCCTTTTTTTGTTGGATTACATATGAAAAACCTTCTATGAACTCTAGCTACTTGGCATGCCTCTTTGAAAGTTTGTTTTGACTCCCAAGGTGCCTCAATGACTCATGGTCAATGTGAGTAACAAACTCTTGGGGCAATGAGCAGTGTTGCCAAACTGTAAGAGCTTGAAAAAGAGAGTACAACTCTTTTTCGTACACAGAATAGTTAAATGTAACACTATTGAGCTTCTCACTATGGTTGGCAATTAGTTGCTGTTCTTATATCTAGATGGCATAAATTTTAATGCCTAATGCATTGCGTTCCAACTCAAACAGCTTCTCAAAATTGGTAGAGGTGAGCTTCTTTTTTATCTCCCTAAAGTTTTACTTACCTTGGTCATTTCACATGAACCCTTCACTCTTCTTGGTTAGCTTGGTCAAGGGGGTGGCAATGGTATTGAAGTTTTTAATGAATCACCAATAGAAAGAAGCAAGGCCATGAAAATTTCGAACTTTAGTAGCATTCTTTGATGTCAGCCACTCCAAGATAGCTTGGACCTTCTCCTCATCAACTTGGATTTCTTCTCCTGATACTACATACCCCAAAAAAAAAAACCACTTCACCTTGATAGAAGGTATACTTCTTTAGGTTTCTATATAACTTCTCGGCTTGTAAAATATTAAAAATTACTTAGAGATGTTAAACATAGTTGTTCAACTTAGCACTATACACTAATATATTATCAAAGTACATGATTGCATATTGTTCGATTAGAGGGCACATCACATAGTTCATAAACCTCATAAATGTGCTTAGTGTATTAGTAAGTTCGAAAGGCATAACTAACTATTTGTAGACTATGCGTTGTCTTAAAGGTAGTCTTCCATTCATCACCTAGTCTCATGCAAATTGGTGGTGTCGAGCTTGATTTTTCAGTTTCTTATTTTGATTTCATTTCCCTTAACTTGTTTTAAACTAAACCCTATACCTATTTAATTTAAACCCTTGACTAAAGTTAAAGAAAACTCAATTTCTTTATTTTGAAAAATTTTAGAGTCGCCACTTAGTAAAACTAGGAAAGGTGATTAAACTAGAATCGATTTGGTGGTCCGATTCTAATTTAACCACTAATCTACATTTTGAAAGGAATTTAAGAAACTTGATTTCTTGAGTTTAGAAGCTATCCTATTAAACCCTTAGAGGTATCATTATTAATTTGTTGAAATTAGATTTAGTTTTCAAAATTACCCTTTTTTTTAGACAAAGCCTAATCATGAGTAAATAAATTAAATTGTATTTATTTTATAAAAATAAGTAATTCAAGCTATAATTTATAAAAAAAAAAAACTAAAATTTTTACAAATTTTACATCACCTCAAAAGTACCTACGTATTCGCTAATGGAGATTAAATATTCATAGTTTATTTTGAAAACTTTAGTGTGTTAATTTATTTTAACTTTGAAACTCGATCAAGTTTACATTTTTTATCAATTTAATTTATTCCAAGAAAATTCTAAAAGGATCATAATTTTTAAGTATTTTTATTTTATAAAAAATTGTCTAAAATGTCTTAGTTTTGAAATGAGTTAGTCATTACTTTTTATTTCTAAAAAAAAAATAACTTTTCTAAATGAGAAATTCTAAAAAAAATCCTAATGTTAAAAAAAATTCCTAAGCTAAATGTGGGGCATGGCAATGTGCAAGGCGGTCTGTGTGGAGTGAGGATGGAGTAGTGGCTACTGTGCATAAAATGTGCTATAGTGATGTATGCTATGTTGTGTATGATTAGCGTAGAGTTATTGGTTGAGTTATTGCTATTTGTAGGAGGCTGTGTGTGTATGCTTAGCAGTAATGAAGTTACGGCTGCCATTCGTAGGAGGCTGTGACTGTGCGTTGGGTGGTGTTAGAGTGTGGGGCTGGGCATTGAGATGATGGCATGGATTGTGTGTATGATTGTGTGTGAGAAGATGTAGGTTGGTTAGTGATTCTATTGGCTGTGGTGAAGGTTGAGGGTGCACATAGATGATGGTCAAATGAGGATAGGGTCTGCCATGTTGTTGATTATTGATGGGAGTGAGGTGTTGGGGTTGGTGTGACTGTGTCTGAAAGAGGATGGGGTCGAGGATTTGTTATAAGGGATGTGGTTAGGTATGCAGATGGCATTTGATGTAGCAGTAGTTGGTTGCACAGCGTGGGTATGATGATTGAAAGAAAGGGTTGAAGGTGTTGGGGGTTGGGACGGTTTGGCAGGGTGTTTAATTTTGATCCATATGTGTGGAGCTTATCATGAAGGACAAGAGCACGTTGTTGAATTGATATCTAGACTGGAGATGGCTGGTTGTGCTACACGTCTGGGTTCGTTGGATTGTTATTGGGGTATAGTGGTAGTGGCTTAAGATTGTATAGCTATCATAAATAGCTTATGGATGGGGTGTTGGTATTTAGTTGATGATGGATGTAAGTTCTATCATGGCTCGGTGTAGAGTGAGAGCGGACTTCGGTTTGTTATGAGAAAGGGAAATCTATGGCAAAGGGTTGAGGCGAGTATATAATTGCCTTTTATTTCATGCCACGTAATTGATATTTATAAGACTCGGAAACAAATCTTCTATATTGACTCAAATCTAATTTGATAAAAATCAAAATTAGATTTAAATCCTATAAATTTTTATCACATCGGATTTAACATTATCATATTAGATTCATGTTATCTCCAATAATGATTTAAATATAATTCTATTAGATTCAAAAGATTTGACGAGATTTATAATTGGCTTTAAATCTTGTATACTCAATCGATTTTCGCAATGGAAGAAAAAAAATAAACGGTACAAGTGTGCTTAATGAGATTTGAACCCATAACCCCAAGCTAAATCCAATGCCATGTTCAAGTGCTTATCTATTAAGCCGTTAGCCTGTACTTTAATATTTAGTATTATTAAATTATACTTAAGCTATATGACCTTTTAAAATAAAGCTACTTGAAATAAGCCAGACTAAATCCATTGACCCTAAAACATTTTATTTTCTAAAAATCTACTTTCCTAAAAAATCTTTATAATGTTTTCTTTTTCTAAGAATTTTCCATTTTTTTGTGTTTTTATCATTTTTCAATTTTTTTATATTTTTTAATTAGGACCCTTAAAATTAAAAAATAAAAAATAAAAATTAGAACTACGAAGGAATGAAATGAGGTGTCTACAGTTGGTAGTTTCTTTGCAAATCAATGTTCAAAAAAATTTTAGCACCATGAAACTCATCTAACTTGTCATTGAGCTTCGGTATCGGATATTTGTACTTGATTATGATACGATTGATTGCTCGATTGTTAATGCATTGCGCCATGAACCATCTTTCTTTAAAACGAACAGAGCTAGAATAACACAAGGACTCATGCTCTCCTTCACATATCTTCTCTCTATGAGCTCATCCACTTTTTTTTTTTTTCCTGCTTGGCATCTTACTCAGGGTTCATTCTGTAGGCAAGTTGATTCGATAAGGCAGTGCTTGGCTATGAATCAATACAATGCTCGATGCTTTAAACTATGGATAGTCCTTTATGCAACTCATTAGGAAACAAGTCAGAAAATTCATCTATCAAGCTTCAGATCTCTTTAGGGACTTCTTTTAAATCTTTCGTCTCTTGCAATCTCCTAATCAATAGAAACATAGGCTCATCGGCCTTCTTAGTAGCTCGGAGCTTTCTTCGATTCATCGTTAGGGCTTTCTTCTTATTAGCTTTGCTAAGCTGATTATAGGTTTCATTTACTTGGGTCGGTGTCATAGGTTGCAATACAATCTTCTTTCCATCTTTAACAAAGGCATAGGTGTTATTGTATTCATCATGAATAACATGTCAATTGAACAACCAAGGTCTTCCAAGCAATAGATGTGGAGCTCCCATAGGGATGACATTTCACATTATTTCATCCTTATATACATTCCCAACATTGAATGGTACAGTTACCTGCAGAGCACCCTTATCATGAAGCCAATGTACCTTATAAGGTCAAGGGTGCTTAGAAGTCGGTAAACCTAACCTCTCTACAAATGATTATGCAACAACGTTAGTGTAACTTCCTCTATCTACTATGATAGTGCACAATTGTACCTTAGTGGTATGTATGGAATAGATTCTCTTTCTAGTCTTCTTCGGAGGTGATGTGTCTCTAAGGTAGGACATATGGAGAAGCACCACAACGAAGCAAACCGAAAGTAAGAAAAGAAAAGCTAGCAAAGTCCAAGTAGCTACTAAATGGATATAACGCATCACTTGATCTTACTCGGCTCACAATTTGTTAGATATGACTCACCAGTCCAAACTGAAGGGTCATTCGTCACTACTCCTTACTAAAAGAAATAGATAAGAGTTGAAGGATAATGAGAACACTAAGGTTGCTTAAAGGAATCATGAATAATTTGTGTATTGATTAGTTTGTCTTTGCATATAAGTAAGTGGTGGTTTATATACCTGTCCACTAGGGCTACTTTACATGTATGAAAAGACAAAATGATATTCTTACAATTAGGTTACATAGAATATCCCAAAAGGGGTAAAAGAGATAGAGAATATTCAATAAAAAAAAAAAAAAGAATTATTCTGGAATGTTGTGTCAGAAGATACGTGTTGCTTGGTGGTTGGATAGGAGATATATAATATAAAGTAGGCAAAAGTAAAAAAACGTGTGCAGTCAGGGGCCGACCTAATTTGGATCAAGTTGAAGGTCAATCAATCCTATAAAGATGTCAGTTGTATTGGCATCAGATGTTTGTAGTTAGTTCGGAAGCTCGGTTTGAATAGTCATAGGGCTGTCTTCTGAAATAAGGCATCATTGTTGGGTAAGAGCAGATCTGACACATGTAAGGATCCGATAGCCAGGTTAGTAAGAGATCAATTCAAAATAGGAATCCCCATCTCGGGTATGGCTTTGAGCTAGTATTCTTCATGTGAGTCCTTAGAGTCCTCTAGCTCGATTTTGTGTGATCTGTCTAGGGGGTTAATTCCTATCATCTGCTTAGGGGTTAGAAAGATTTTCCCTCAAATCTAAAGTGGTTTCTACTTCTTCTTTTAGGGCGCTCACAGGGTCTTTTGCTAGTTGGTGAGGGATTAGATCGGACACATTGAAGGTGGAGAAAACACCTTAGTCATCAGGTAACTCAATTTGGTAAGTGTTGTGGTTGACTTTCTATAGGATCTTGAATAGACCATCAGCTTAAGGAGATAGTTTGCTTCATCTCAAGTATGGGAATCGATCTTGGCTGAGGTAAATCCATACTAATTCTCCTGGCTAAAAAGTGATAGTTTGGTGGCCTCTGTTACCAATCTCTTGTTATCTTTGATTGAACTTAGCAATCTTCTTAGTTGTAGATTGGAGTAGTTCTTGAAATTCTTGAGCTCGATCAACTCTGGATTGACTCTCTTCAGTAGCTACAGAGGTGTTGATCATGTCTAGGGGAATTGTTGGATTAAGGCCATAAACGTTCTCAAATGGAGTCTTCCCAGTAGTGCTGTAGATAGTTCGATTATATGCAAACGCCACAATTGGTAGGCATAAATCTCAATCCCTCAAGTTCTTTCCCACAATAGCTCTAAGTTGCCTAACATTCGGTTTACTACTTCAGTATGGCCATCAGTCTGAGGGTAGCTACTGAAGATGAATACAAGTTTAGTTCCAAGTCTTCTCTAAAGAGTCTTCTAAAAATAACTCAAAAATTTTGTATCTCAATCTGAGACAATAGTCTTTGGTACCGAATGTAATCGGACAACCTCTTGCAAAAACAAATCAACTATATATAAAGCATCATTAGTTTGATGGCACAGAATGAAGTGCACCATCTTATTGAAGCGGTCCACTACAACAAAGATAGAATCTTTCCCTTTAGATGTCTGAGGCAACCTTAGGACAAAGTTTATGTTAAGGTTGGCTTAAGGTAAGGTTAACGTTAGCAGAGAAATGTATTCTCCATGGGGTTTTCTCTTCCCCTTAGCACGCATGCATACTTCACAACTACCAACTACCAATTACCTTATGGACATCCTTAGACAAACTTGGCCAGTAAAAGTTCTCCTTCAACAAATTGGCTGTCTTGGTCTCCTTAAAGTGACCTGATAATCCACCACTATGAGCTTCCTTATAGCTCACACGTAGAACAGTTTGGTATGTACAGCCTTCAGTCCTTGAATAGATAGCCGTCCTTAAGATAATATCCCTTAACAGCAATTCCATCCTTGCACTATTCTATTATAGAGTCGAAATGAGAATCATGAGCGTACTGCTTAGTAATGAGTGAGAATCTTAATAATTTTGTTTCCAAAGTGGTTAGTAAGGTTTGCCGACGTGACAAAGCATCGACGACCACATTTGCACTTCCTTTCTTGTACCGAATCACATATGAAAATCCTTCCATGAACTCTAACCACTTGGCTTGCCTTTTTGAAAGCTTTTTCTAACTCCTTAGATGCTTTAGAGACTCATGGTCTATATAAATAACAAATTCTCGTAGTAGCAAATAGTGTTACCAAACAATAAGGGCTCAGTAAAGAGAGTACAACTCTTTCTCATACATTAAAGAATTCAAGGCAAGACCTTTAAGCTTTTCGTTATGGTAGCCGATAGGTCACCGCTCCTACATTAGGATAGCTAATTCCCACTCTTGATGCATTGCATTCCAATTCAAAGGGCTTATCAAAATCTAGTGGTGAAAAGACAGGCATTAAGGTAAGCTTCTCTTTAATTTTTCTAAAGCTTTGTTCAGCTCGATCGTTTTACCCGAATCCTTCACTCTTCTTTGTCAACTCGATCAAGGGGGCAGCTATTGTACTAAAGTTTTTAATGAATCACCTATAGAAAGAAGTTAGGCCACGAAAACTTCAGACCTCAGTAACATTTTTCGATGTCGGCTATTCCAGAACAGCTCGGATCTTTTCTTCATTTGCTTAAATTCCTTCCCCTAACACTATAAACCCAAGAAAAATCACTTCATCTTGGTAGAACGTACACTTCTTCAAATTTCTATATAACTTCTCAGTTTGCAAAATGTCAAATACTGCTTGAAGATGTTGAGTATAGTTGTTCAGGTGGTACATATACCAGTATGTCATCAAAGTACACGACCATATATCTTCTAATCAAGGGGTGCATCACATGGTTCATTAACCTCATGAATGTGCTTAGTGCATTAGTAAGTCTGAATAACATAACCAACCATTTGTAGAGACCATGCCTAGTCTTGAAGGCAGTCTTCTACTTGTCACCTAGTCTCATGCAAATTTAGTGGTAGCTACTTCGTAGATCAATCCTCGAAAATATCTTGGCGCCATGAAGCTCATCTAACATATTATTGAGCCTCAGTATCGGGTATCTATACTTGAAAGTAATTTGGTTGATTGTTTGGCTGTCGATGCACATACGCTATGAACCATCTTTCTTCGTAACAAGCAAAGCCGGTACTATACAAGGGCTCATGCTCTCCCTCACATATCTTTGCTCCATGAGTTCATCTACTTATCTCTTTAGCTTGGCTGCCTGCTCAAGGTTCATTTTATATGCAAGTTACTTTGGCAAAGCAGCGCTTGGCTATAGATCAATGCAGTGCTCTATACCTTAGATTGGGGGTAGTCTCTTAGGTAGTTCTTCAAGAAATAGATTAGAAAACTCATTTAACAGGCTTCTAATCCCATTTGGAACATTCTTTATATCTCTCATCTCCAATAATCTTTTGATCAACAAGAACATAGGCTCTTTAACTCTTTTAACAGCTCAAAGCTCTCTTCAACTCATCACCAAGGCTTTCTTATTACTAGCTTAGGTGAGATGACTGTAGGTTTCATTTGCTTGGGACGGGGTCATGGGTTATAATACAATCTTTTTTCTATCCTTAATAAAGGCATAGGTGTTCTTATATCCATCGTGAGTAACACGTCAGTTGAATAACCAAGGTCATGTAAGTAGTAGATGTGAAGCTCCCATGGAGACGACACCATACACTACTTCGTCCCTATATACACTCCCAATACTGAATAGTAAGATCACTTGTTTGGTCACATGCAAAGTACCCTTATCGTGAAGTCAATGCAATTTTTAAGGTTGGGGATGTTTTGAGGTTGACTATCCCAATCTTTGCACAAAGGATTGTGCAACAACATTAGTATAACTTCCCCCATCTACAATGATTATGTATAATTAGCCCTTGATGGTATACTTGGTATGGAATAAATTCTCTCTTTAGTCCTCTTTAGAGTTTAGTAAGGAACTCAATACTCATCTCAAGATTAGGGTCATTATTTCTGCTTAGTCAGCATAGACACATGTCTCCTCTTCCTTCTTGACTTCGGGTTTTCTAACATCTCTTTCCTCCTCAAGCTTGCTTTCGTTGGTACTATCCACTACATCTCCTTGGAGCATCATGACACATCGGTTTGGACACTCAATAGTTATGTGTTTGAAGCTTAAGCATTTAAAGCACTTCACCTCACTGGTCTTCCATCTAGAGGTTTGACCCTTCTCATATATCCTCAAGGCTAGTTTAGCTTCAATTTAGCTTGGATGATCGACTTGATTTTGTTGGCTTGCTCGGCTATTATTAGGTCGGTCATTCCTGTCCTCAACTCGATATGGCCTCTTCGGCTTGGCTTGAATAGGTCAGCATAGTATTGGGTCTCACGAGAATGTTAGCCTAGGTCAGCTCGGAACACTTCTCCTTTGCCTTTCGACCCTATGTGCTATCTTGATCGCCTCTTCCAAGGAATAAAACCTCTACACTTTCACGATGTTGTGAATCTCATACTTGAGCCCAAAAATGAATCTCAATACTGTACGGGCCTCTAGTTCTTCCATGTTGGCTCTGATCATAAGCATCTGGAACTCTTTTACATAGTCATCAACAAATCGGCCTCCTTAGTGAAGTTCCTGCAACTTTACAAATGTATCTTGTAAGTAGGTCTCGAGCATAAATCTACCTCTTAACAATCTTTTCATCTCATCCTAAGTTCTAACACTTCGGCTTCCATCCCTTACTTTAGATGCATTCAAATTTTTCCACCACATGGTAGCATACCCAGTAAACTCTAGTGCTGCAAGTTGAACTTTGACAGCATCTGTATACCCATAACATTCAAACACCTTTTCCACATTCTCTTCCCACTCTAAGTATTCGTCTGCATCTCCACTTCTACAAAGGGTGAGATTTGAACCTTGACATTTTTAGCCCTTGAGGAGCTTAGCATCTTTATCCCTGTGCTAGGTAATAGTTAGCTTCTTCTCCTTCCTCCCCAAACTCTTCAACATCCAATTCCTCAATCTCCTTTAACTCCAGTCTTCATCTAGTAGCTCAGTCTATTACTCCTTCAGCTCATTGCAGTCGAATTGGGCGATTGGTTCGATTACCTTAGCCATAGTGTCTCTTAAGGCCATTTTCTTGTGGGTTATGGTGTTGTACACCTTAGGGTTGTTATTTGTTAACTTGCATTGCTATGACTAGACTCTTAATAAGGTTTGTGAGTTTATCAAGTTTATCATCAACCGACCTTGGGGTATTACTACCATTATGACTACGACCAAGTTAAGCATCACTACTCTAATCACCAATAACACCTTGAACACTCGAATTTGACATAGTATAACACTTCTCGAATAGATTAACAACTCACTAACAACTTTAATCCTTAATAATCACTTGAATAGAGTAGAAGTGAACTTACTCTGTTTTTGTAATGAAAAACAAAGTAATAATGAAACTACAGTTACTTTCACACAAATATACTACAGTATTTACGAAAGGAACACAGTAGCCACTAACAACAAAGCAAACCAAAACTTCACTGCAACTTTACACACTCCCTCATGGAACCATACTTTGATACCAACGAAGCTAATGTATCTTTGGGGTAGGACATACGAAGAAGCACTACAATGAAGTGAACCGAAAGCAAGCAAAGAAAGCTAGCAAAGTCCATGTAGTTACCAAATGGATATGATACACCACTTGATCTTACTTAGCTTACAATTCGCTGGATATGAATCACCAGTTTGGATTGAAGGGTCACTCACCACTACTCCTTACTAAAGGGAATAGATAAGAGTTGAAGGATAATGAGAGCACTAAGGTTCATTAGGGGAATCGTGAATTATTTTTGTATTGATTAGTTTGTGCCTGTGTACAAGCAAATGGGAGTTTATATACCCGTTCACTAGGGCTACTTTATATGTATGAAAAGACAAAAAGAGTATTCTTACAATTAAGTTATATAGAATATACCAAAAGGGGTAAAAGAGACAAAGAAAATTCAGTATGGAAAATAAAAAGAATCATTCTGGAATGTTGTGTCAGAAGACATGTGTCGCTTGGTAGATGGATAAGAGATATATGATACAAAATAAGCAGAAGTAGATAAACGTGTACAGTTAGGGGCCGACCTAATTTGGATCAGGTTAGGGGTCAATTAGTTCTGTAGAGAAGTGATAACTCTAATTTTAAACATATTTCACATGATGATTTTATAGTATTTCCCTTACATTTTTTGTTTTCTTTAAAGAAATTGATACTTAATTGAGTAAAATTTTGATTTCAAGGTTTGAACGCTTTCTTGGATTGAAAACAAAGAAAAGGAATCAAGTTTCACTCAATTTAGAGTTCAAATGAATGAGTTATGAAGTTTTGAAGTTACATAGTTTAGGATACAGTCGTGTCCCCAGGCTGTGTCCATCTAGGAAAATTTTCCAAGGTTAAAAAGTTACACGACCTGAGAACACGACTGTGTCCTAGGCCGTGTCTGGTGACGAAAACAGAAACCTTACAATACATTATAAAAGGACATACTAGGGTTTCGCAAAAGGGAGATTGGACACTCAAAAAGCAGAGAGACACTTGAGAAGTGGAGAGACTTGAGGAGAAGGAGAAGAAAAAGGCGAAAGCAACACCAACTTCAAGATTGGAGAGATTTTTCATCAACCAAAGGGGTTTTTCATGTTTTATTTCATGCTTTTGTTGGAACTCGTTTTTAGTTTCATTATGATAGCTTAAAATTCTTGTATTTAGGATTATAGAACTTAGGGTTTCATGTTATTCTTGGGTTAATTTATAATTTTTAATAAAGTTTCTATTTTTTCTTAATTCAATTATGTTGTTTAATTATTAATTGATATTTCTAAAGTATCAATCTGTGATATTATGTATGATGATTGAGAAATTACATGTGTAATAAGATCTTGCCATAATTGGAGAGAATTACATGTGTACTTAGAGATAAGATACATGTTTCTTCCGGAAAGTTATTCGTTTGTGTGGGAATTCATTATACATTAATGCGATTCTAAATTATATTACTAAGTGAAGAAATTCCGGTAAATAATTTAGGATTAGGGTTAATATGCTTGAGAAAAGTATTAACTTTAATTGTGAATCCCTCCGGTCAAGAATAATAGAAATTGAATTGAATATATTTTAAGCAGTCACATGTTAAACACTAAGGGAAATAATTCCTAAATATGTTATTACCTTCTTGAAGTCGTTCTTAGTTTTATTACTTTCTAAATTACTTAATCAAGTCTCATAATTAGGTTAGTTTGTTAATTTAAGTATTTTTAATTCATTCAACTCATCATAATTTTCTGATTAAATAATAGAGTTAAGGTTAATATTAGTACTTGAAGTCTTTGAGGGATCGACTCGGACTCACATCCGCTATATTAAAATTGTTAGGTGCACTTGCCTAATATCAAGTTTTTAGCACCGTTGCCGGGGATTTTTGATACTAAGAACACTAGTTGCTTTATTACTTTGACCATTTTGTTTTTCTTTTGTTTTCATTGTTTATTTTTATTACCTAGAGCTGCAATTGATCAAGTATTTTGTTGCCCTTGTAGTGCATGACTTGAAGCAATCTAGAAGATTTGGTAGAACTCGATCCTGAAATTGAGAGAACTGTCCTTTAAAATTTGAGATTGTGACCTAGATAAATTGTGGCTACTATAGAAGACGATTCAATCGTTGAGATTAGGGAAGAGGGTAAAAAGGCGAACACTCAATTCATCGAGCAAGAAGATTCACTACATATGGCTAACAATAGTAATGAAGCAAATCGAACCATGTCCGACTATTCAAGTCCTACACTTATTGGAGCTGACTCTAGTATCGCAAGGCCAACCGTCGCGGCTAATAACTTCCAAATTGCACCTAACATCATACAAATGGTGCAACAATATGTTCAGTTTGATGGTCTCCAAGATGAAGATCCTAATGCCCACATCTCTAGCTTTCTAGAGATTTGTGATACATTTAAAATCAACGGAGCTACGGATGATGCTATCTAACTGCGGCTATTTCCTTTTTCCTTGAGGGGTAGAGCAAAGCAGTGGTTGAACTCCCTACCATGAAATTCAATCACAACTTGGAATGAATTGGTAGAGAAACTTTTGGAGAAGTGTTTCCTACCTACAAAGACCGCTAAACTTCAGAATGATATTTCTTGTTTTGCTCAATTGGAAGCAGAGACTCTATATGACACTTAGGAGAGGTTCAAGGACTTGCTCAGGAGGTGCCTACATCATGGCCTCCCATTATGGATGCAGATTCGGACCTTCTATAATGGTCTCAATTTATCTACGAGACAGACGATTGATGCATTCGCAGGAGGTACTTTGAACACAAAGATACCTGAGCAAGCACAAAACCTGATTGAAGGAATAGTGATGAACAATTATCAGTGGGAAAGCATTAGACCCAAGCAAAAGGCTATGGGAATTTATGATGTGGACTTAACCACTGCTCTGGCAGCCAAGGTGGACCTATTGAGTAAGAAGATTGATGCACTCTTTGTTGGCCCTCAACAAGTACAATTGGATGTAAGTGACTTTGGTATGCAGGGGTATGGAGCACAAGAACAACTAGAACAGGTAAATTATCTAGGAAATCCACCCAAGCAATAAAATAACCCCTATAGCAACACTTATAATCCCAGATGGAGGAATCATCCCAATTTCTCATGGGGAAATCAAAACCAAGGCCAGCAGAAGACTAACTTTGGCCACCTGGGTTCAAAGACCATTCCCACCTCCTCTTCCTCAAGAAAAGAAGTCCAATGCGGAAGAACTTTTCACAAAATATATTTAAGGCAATGAGGCTCGCTTATCCAATATTGAATCATCATTGAGGAATCAAGAGGCTTCCAATTGTAACCTTGAGAACCAAATTGGTCAACTTGCGAAGCTAATCTCTGAAAGACCACAGGGAATGCTACCGAGGAATACAGAACCCAATCCAAAGGAACATGTCAAGGCAGTGACACTTCGAAGTGGGAAGGAGTTGCATGTTGAGAGAAAGGTTAGCGAGGAGACTAATAAGAGCAAGGAGGGGATGAAAGCAACGGTAGATGTAGAGTCATCAAAGGTGAAGGAATATCAACCACCTATCCCATATCCCCAAAGACTCAAGCAAGATCGCAATGACTAACAATTCAGTAAGTTCCTTGACCTCTTTAAACAACTGCATATTAACTTACCTCTCATTGACGCCTTGTCACAGATGCCGAAGTACGCTAAGTTCTTGAAAGATTTGTTATCTAACAAAAGGAAGCTTGAGGAGCTTTCTATAGTCATCTTGGGTGAAGAGTGTTCAGCGATCGTGCAAAACAAGTTGCCCAAGAAGCTACAAGACCCAGGAAGTTTTACAATTCCTTGTCATATTGGTAACTTGTTAATTGACAAAGCTTTAGCTAATTTGGGTCCTAGCATTAATTTAATGCCTGATAAATTTGTCAAGAAACTAGGATTAGGGGAACCTAAGCCCACACACATGAGCTTGCAATTAGCTGATAGATCTGTGACGTATCTTAGAGGCATTGTTGAGGATGTATTAGTCCAAGTGGGTAAATTTATTTTTCCAGTTGATTTTGTGATATTGGATATGGATGAAGATTTTGAGTTGCCTCTTATACTAGGTAGACCATTCTTAGCTACCGCTAGGGCTATCATTGATGTTAGTGATGGTAAGCTCATTCTTCGAGTAGGAGATGAAGAGATTATGTTTAAAATTTTGGAGGCTATGAAAAAGTCTGTCAATCAGGATGATACTTGCTACCTTTTGGATGTTACTGACACTTTTGTTTCAAGTTATATGCAGGAAATTCTTCTTAAGGATCCGTTGGAGAGTTGCTTGCAATTAGGCATGGAAGAAGCTTCGGAAGATCCTATCAAATTCGAGGTGGTAGCCCAATTGGAGGCAAATAAACCTACCTCTATTGAGAAAGGGTTTGAAGAGTTTGAAAAGAGGAAGGAAGCATAGTTAAAACCTTCGATTGAGGAGCCACCAGTATTGGAGTTAAAGCAATTACCTGATTACTTGGAATATGCCTTCTTAGAGAAGGACTCCAAATTACCGGTAATTATAGCATCCAATTTGGAAGAAGAACAGAGAGAAAGGTTGCTGAAAGTACTTAAGGAGCATAAGAGGACCATTGCTTGGAAAATATCTGATATTCGAGGTATCAATCCCTCCTTTTGTACTCATAAGATTTTAATGGAAGAAAACTACAAGCCGGTTGTGCAGCCCTAGAGACGCTTGAATCCAAACATGAAAGAGGTAGTCAAAAAGGAAGTTATCAAACTCCTTGATGCAGGTATGATATATCCAATCTTTGATAGTTCATGGGTGAGTCCAGTATAAGTAGTTCCAAAAAAAGAGTAGGATGACAGTAGTTCCGAATGAAAAAAATGAATTAATCCCAATGAGAACGGTAACAGGTTGGCATGTATGTATCGATTATCGAAAGTTAAATGATGCTACACATAAGGACCATTTCCCCTTACCTTTTTATTGATCAAATGATAGAACGACTAGTTGGACATATGTTTTATTGTTTTCTAGATGGCTTGTCTGGTTATTTTCAGATACCTATTACACCGGAAGATCAAGAGAAGACCGCTTTCACTTTTCCTTATGGCACCTTTACTTACCGCAGAATGCCTTTTAGTCTTTGTAATGCACCTGCTACATTCCAGCGATGCATGTTAGCCATTTTTGATGATTTGATTGAGGACATAATGGAGGTATTTATGGATGATTTTTCAGTTTTTGGCAACTCATTTGACCTTTGTTTAAATAATTTGGACAGGGTACTTACCAGGTGTGAAGAGACCAATCTTGCCCTCAACTTGGAGAAGTGCCACTTCATGGTACAAGAGGATATTGTGCTAGGCCATAAGATCTCATATCGAGGAATTGAGGTGGATACTGCCAAAGTGGATGCGATTGCAAGACTCCCATCTCCAACTTCGGTTAAGTCCATAAGAAGCTTTTTAGGACATGAAGGTTTTTATAGGCGATTTATCAAGGATTTCTCAAAAATTGCCTGCCCTTTGACTAAGTTATTAGAGAAGGATGTGCCTTATGTTTTCTCTCAGGAGTGTTTGAAAGCTTTCAATATCCTTAAAGAGAAACTTACCAATGCTCCAATCATGGTAGTACCTGATTGGGCACTTCCCTTTGAACTTATGTGTGAAGCAAGTGATTACGCAATCAGGGCAGTGCTGGGGTAAAGGCGAGACAAGCACTTTCAACCAATTCACTATGCTAGCAAAACTCTTACTAATGCTCAGGAGAACTACACTACTACAGAAAAAGAGTTGCTAGCAGTTGTTTTTGCCTTTGATAAGTTTCACTGTTATTTGCTTCTCTCTAAAGTGATTATTTACACTGATTATTCTGCCCTTAGGTACTTGTTAGCAAAACCAGATGCGAAGCCAAGACTGATCAGGTGGATCTTGTTGCTACAAGAGTTTGATGTAGAGATCAAAGATAAAAAAGGCGCTGAGAATTTAGCAGCAGACCACTTATCTCGATTGGAGAATCTAAACTTGGAAATGCTCGACGAGAATGAGATCAAAGATGAATTCCCTGAGGAACGACTCTATGCCATTGCCTAAGTAAGTGATATGGAAATTTCTTGGTTCGCGGATATCGCTAATTTTTTAGCTGCAAGGATTATACCGAAGGGACTTCTACACCAGCAAAAGAAGAAATTTTTTTCTGATGTTTAACATTATTTTTAGGATGATCCTTACCTGTTTAAAGTATGTACAGATTATGTTATTCAAGGGCATCATAATGCCAATAGGACAGCTCATAAGGTCCTATAGGCTGGATTTTGTTGGCCTACCTTATTCAAAGATGCCCAAAAATACATGGAGATTTGTGATCGTTGCCAACGAGTGGGGAATATATCCCGTAGGGATGAAATGCCACAAAACCCCATCATTGAGGTTGAGGTATTTGATGTGTGGGGGATTGATTTCATGGATCCTTTCCCGAACTCTAATGGAAATAAATATATCCTAGTAACTATTGACTACGTCTCTAAGTGGGTGGAAGCTAAAGCCCTACCTACTAATGATGCTAGGGTAGTAAAAAAATTCTTGAATGGCCTATTTTCTCGATTTAACACCTTTAGGACAATTATAAGTGATAGGGGAACACACTTTTGTAATGCCTAACTCGACCAAGCGTTGAAATGTTATGGCGTTACACATAGAATAGTCACCCCATATCACCCTCGAAGTAGTGGCCAAGTGGAAGTTGCCAATCACGATCTTAAGCGAATTCTTGAAAAAATCATAGAGTATCATAGGAGGGATTGGTTAGAAAAGTTGGATGATGCTCTATGGGCATACAAAACCGCTTACGAAACACCACTAGGGACCACACCCTACCGACTTGTATATGGCAAGGCTTGTCATTTACCGGTAGAGATTGAACATAAGGCTTATTGGGCAATTAAGAGTGCTAATGTTGATTTTGAGTGTGCAGGTTCTCATAGGAAACTTCAATTGAATGAGCTTGAGGAATGGCGAGCAAATGCATATGAGAACTCCAAATTATACAAAGAAAGGGCCAAAAAGTACCACGATCAGCGAATCAAACAAGGTCGACAATTTAAAAAAGGCGATCATGTTCTTTTGTATAATTCTCGCCTTCGTTTATTCCCAAGTAAGTTGAAATCTAGGTGGTCTGGACCATTTACAATTACACAAGTTTTCCCATATGGGACTGTTGAAGTTACACACCCGGAGAAATGCACCTTTAAGGTAAATGGGCAACGATTGAAGTTATACTTGAGTGGAAACTTAGAGCATGTTGGACGAGAGGAGTTTTATCTCCACCCGATAGAACTATCATGAGAAGATGTATCCCGCCGAGCTATTGACGTTAAATATAGCGCTTCTTGGAAGGCAACCCATGTCTAACTTTGCTTACACTTTAGTTCTTTAAGTTCATTCTATTTTATTTTTCTTTTATCTAACTTTGCTTTGCTTCTTTTATTTGTTTCAATTTTAGTCATAGGCTTTTCCCTTTTAGTTCCATATTTTTTTTTTCTCTCTTTAGTTTTCGTTGTCTTATTTTTTCTAATTTAAATACTTTTATTTTTTTTAGTTTCTTGTATTTTTAAATTCAGGAATTTAAATAAAAAAAAAAGAGTACAGAAAGTTATATGGGCATGGGACACGATCGTATCTTAGCCCGTGTCCATCCAGACCCCTTCAATGAACTAACACCCACAGAAAGTTACACGGGCATGGGACACGGTTGTGTCCCAGCCCGTGTTCGCCTAGCCATATACCGCGCAAACAAAAAGTTACATGGGCGTGGGATACGGTTGTGTCCTAGCCCGTGTGTGCCCAGTATTCCCGACCACCAACAAAAAGTTACATGGGCGTGGGACATGGTCGTATCCCAGCCCGTGTGCGTCCAGAATTCATGATCGAACACAGGAAGTTACACGGGCATGGGACATCGTTGTGTCCTAGCTCGTGTTCGCCCAGGTAAGGCACCGCACACAGAGAGTTACACGGGCGTGGGATACGGTTGTATCCCAGCCCGTATTCGCCCAATACCCACACGACGCAGTACACGACCTGCACAATTTATTAAAACACACACACACTCTCTCAAACACTCACAAACCAACACATATCCATTTCATATTCTCTCTTCTCTCCATCTTCTCTTCACGATTCCTAACATCACGATTCCTTATCCAAGTAAGTTCTCCTCATTGTTTATGCTTTATCTTCTTCATTGTTTAGGCAGGTTTAGCTACTTGACATTTAGGACTTTTGGGAATTGGTACATGCATTTAGTTTAACAGTTTATTTCGTTTTTGTTCTTTCATGTTCGACATGCACAACTGCCTTGTGTTGCTCAATTTTAATGTCTTTATGATGCCTCTTCTGGTTAGATATTCCTTATGATCTATCAAATCCGAATTTTGTTTGTCAATTTGATAATCATTATTCAATCACGCCAGTTAGGGTTAGCATTATGAGAGTAATTCTGGGTCATTTAGCATCTTTGATGTGTTGGGACGCTTGCGTTTCAAGCTGATTGTAATATAGTATGTCTATTGTAGAATTAGTTAGATGCATTTGCAAGCCATTTCTTTTACACCAACTAGTTTTCCAGATGCACTTTACATGTTTGTTTAAATGTCCTAATGAGAATTCTTTCAATATGCTTCATTGTTAATCCTTTCTCCCTCTGTCTTCGTTTGAACTACGTGTGGCAAGGCTGTATGTTTTTTATTTGGTTTGTTGTTTCTTTTCAGGTATTCAATGGCAAATCGCGCAAAGCTTACCGTTCAACGGAAATCCAAATATGTAGCATCCTTTTCATCGCAAGAAGGTGCAATTATTGAACCATTAGCCACTCTCCCTCCGATGGAGCACCCAATGCTTCAATTCAAGGAAGACCACCAATCGCAATGTTATGGTTTACTTAAGAATAAGCCTTTCAGCGACACCCTTCGTCTGGATTGGGATGTTCTCGCTCAATTGGAGCTCACAACGGAAATGAAGGAGCTCTTAAATGAAACCATTTGGGAGCGATTTTTATCTCTTGAAGCTCCAGTTTATAAAGAGCTAACCTTGGAGTTTTTATGTACATACAAACTTGATAAAGAGAGTGCTACTGGCATGGGCCCCAAATGTAAACTCCATTTCACTTTGAGTGGCCACCCTTTCCACATGACAATTGCTCAATTGGGAAGATATCTTGGTCTTTATGAAGATAGATATATACGGACAGAAGAGTTCCAACGTCTCTCATGTCGTTTTCCACGTAGAGTAACACTAGGGATGTTTTGGAATGAAATTACTGTTGGTGATGCGTATGACCCAGCAAAGAGCAAGGCTGCTCAATTAGTCAAGCCTGAATATCGAGGGTTCTTCATTGGCTCTTTGCGCATACATTGACTGGCAGAGGCCTCAGCACCAGTATGATTTCCAACGAGGATTGCCTCTATCTATACAGTGTTATTCATAAACATCCCATCAATCTCGCCATCGAGCTAGCTAAACTTTTCAACCACCAAGCTAACACTACACAGAAGAAAGGGCATATTTGTTGTGGCCCCTACATTACCTTACTTATGCAGGCCATGCGGACTAAGGTTTTCGTTTGGCCCTCACTTACCTTAGTCAATCAAGTCACTCCTATGCGACTTAATTCATTCCGACTCATGAACCTTTTACCAATAAGACGTCAAGGTCGACACTCACGTAGCACATCATGAAGCCAGACGTCTTCAGCCAGCTTTGAAGACAAATTTGATATGTTGATGTCTGAGGTTCGTTATATCAGAGAAAGTGTGGATAAACTTCATATCTGCCAAGACAAAATGGAAAAATTTCTCAAGATGAAAGAGTCAGATGCACGTGATGAGGATAGTGAGAGTGAAGAAGAGGATGATGAGGGTGTTGAGGAAGAGGCGGCTGGAGTTAGTGAAGAGGATGTTGAAGGCAGTGACGAAGACGATGATGCAACTATGGCGGAGGCACCATTTGATGAGGATGATGAAGAGATGTATTCCGATCCCTCTTCTTAGTTCATATATATATATATTTTTTTTTTGTGTTGTTTTTCGTTGGCCAAGGCATGTGAAATCAGACATGTAATGATGATGCTTTCTCGTTTTGAACTTCTTCACCTTATTTTTGATTGGCAAGGAAGTATTAGTTTCTTTTTCAGTACATATATTTCCTTTTTCCCTATGCTGATTTTTCTTGTTTCATTTCTTGTTGCTATGCTTTCTTAGTCGTACATTGAGGACAATGTACGTTTTTAAGTGTGGGGAAGGGATATATATGAATTTGTTACTATTTAGGATATCAATTATTCACATTTGACCCAATTAATTTTTAAGTTAACAAGCAATAGGTGATTAACAAGTGTTGAGCCAAATTAACTGTGTCATCTTGATCATTATTGATCTTATTATACTTTACTAGAATTGATTAGTCAAATCTGTGGGGGGCAAAGTTACGAGTTATTTAGCTTAGGACTTTAAGACTTGAGATTGGTGCAACATCACTAGTTGAGAGTTAGTCATGGTTATTTTTAAATTTACTTTTATATATACCTTTCTCTTAGAAATTTTTAAAGCCCTATAATTTTTAGCAAACAAACAAATGAAATTCTTCTTTTGAGAAATCCCAGAAAAATCACAATAATTGGAGGTCAAAAGTAATAACAAGTATATGAATAGAAAAAATTGGTAAGGATTCATCATAGTCTGTTAGAAGAGCGAGATTGAGTCCCAATGCCAATTCTAATAAAAAAAAATTGATATAGATCGGCCTTGGTCCGTTAGAAGAGCAAGGTTCTTTCCCGCTATCAATATAAGGGATAAGTTGGTATGGATTGGTCTTGGTCCGTCAGAAGAGCGAGATTCTTTCCCTCTACTAACATAATTGTGCTTAAATAAGGTAAATTTAAAAGACCTCCTAACAAAAGCATGAACTAAAGGGATGATCAGAGGATGAGTGGATGTAAAATGTGTTTGTTTTAGATTATGGCGCTTAGTGAGATGGAAGAGAGAATTGTATACACTTTAGTCAAATGGACAAAATTTTTATGACTCTTTCCCGGATGGCGAGATGTTAAATCCAATTTTTAGTTTAAGAATCCTTGGTTAAATAACTCGAGTAAACTTCGACTTTCATAAATTAACTAGTGAACTCTAGTATTAAGTATCGTTAGAGCATTCGAATATGGTCAGGTGAAATTATGACATTGTTAAGGGTGAAATTGATTGACTTTATTATTGTGAGTTAATTGAAAGTGATTTTCTTACCTTTCTTCGAGTTAAGTGTATTTGTTCACCGGTTTCCTAAATAGTGATAAATTTTGTTTAGCGTTTCTTGTCCTGGAAAGTTTTGTTTTGATTTATTTGCTTGAGGACAAGCAATTGCTCAAGTGTGGGGAAATTTGATAACTCTGATTTTAAACATATTTCACATGATGATTTTATAGTATTTCCCTTACATTTTTGGTTTTCTTTAAAGAAATTGATACTTAATTGAGTAAAATTTTGATTTCAAGGTTTGAACACGTTCTTGGATTGAAAACAAAGAAAAGGAATCAAGTTTCACTCAATTTAGAGTTCAAATGAATAAGTTATGAAGTTTTAAAGTTACATAGTCTAGGACACAGTCGTCTCCCTAGGCTGTGTCCATCTAGGAAAATTTGCCAAGGTCAAAAAGTTACATGACCTGAGGACACGACTGTATCCCAGGCTGTATCTGGTGATGAAAACAGAAACCTTACAATATATTATAAAAGGACATACTAGGGTTTCGCAAAAGGGAGATTGGACACTCAAAAAAGCAGAGAGACACTCGAGAAGTAGAGAAACTTGAGGAGAAGGAGAAGAAAAAGGCGAAAGCAACACCAACTTCAAGATTGGAGAGATTTTTCATCAACAAAAGAGGTTTTTCATGTTTTATTTCATGCTTTTGTTGGAACTCGTTTTTATTTTCATTATGATAGCTTAAAATTCTTGTATTTAGGATTATGGAACCTAGGGTTTCATGTGACTCTTAGGTTGATTTATAATTTTTAATAAAGTTTCTATCTTTTCTTGATTCAATTATATTGTTTAATTGTTAATTGATATTTCTAGAGTATCAATCTATGATATTATATATGATGATTGAGAAATTACATGTGTAATAAGATCTTGCCATAATTGGAGAGAATTACATGTGTACTTAGAGATAAGATACATGTTTCTTCTGGAAAGTTATTCGTTTGTGTGGGAATTCATTATACATTAATGCGATTCTAAATTATATTACTAAGTGAAGAGATTCCGGTAAATAATTTAGGATTAGGGTTAATATGCTTGAGAAAGGTATTAACTGTAATTGTGAATCCTTCCGATCAAGAATAATAGAAATTGAATTGAATATATTTTAAGCAATCACATGTTAAACATTAAGGGAAATAATTCCTAAATACGTTATTACCTTCTTGAAGTCGTTCTTAGTTTTATTGCTTTCTAAATTACTTAATCAAGTCTCATAATTAGGTTAGTTTGTTAATTTAAGTATTTTTAATTCATTCAACTCATCATAATTTTCCGGTTAAATAATAGAGCTAAGGTTAATATTAGTACTCGAAGTCTTTGAAGGATCGACTCGGACTCACATCTGCTATATTAAAACTGATAGGTGCACTTGCCTAATATCAAGAAGTCAGCTATATTGGCATCATATGTTTGTGGTTGGTCCAGAAGTTCGGCTTAGACAGTTTTAGGCTATCTTATGGAATAAGGCATCGTTATTGGACAGGAGCAGATTTGATACACGTAAGGATCTGATAGCCAGGTTGGTAAGAGATCAATTTGGAACAAGAATCCCTGTCTCGAGTATGACTTCAAGCTAGTATTCTTCACACAAGTCGTTGGAGTCCTCTAGCTTGGTTTCATGTGATTGATCTAGGGGGTTGATTCTTATTAGGAGGTCGGTAAGGAGCTCAGTACTCACCTTAGCACTAAGGTCATTACTTCTCCTTGATCAGCATAGACATAGATCTCCTCTTTCTCCTTGGCTTCAGCCTTTCTAACATCCTTCTCCTCCTTAGGTTCACTTTTTTCGATGCTATCCACTACATCTCTTCAGAGCACCATGACACATCAGTTCGGACACTTAGTAGCCATATGTCAGAAACCTAGGCATTTGAAGCACTTCACTTCGTTGGTGTTCCGTCCAAAGGTTTGTCTTTTCTCATATGTCCTCAAGGTTGACCTAATCTCAATTCGGCTCAGCTATCATCAATTCGGTCATTCCTCTCCTCAGCTCGGTATAGCCTCTTCGGCTTAGCTTGAATAAGTCAGCACGAAATAGGAGCTCAAGAAAATGTTGGTCCAAGTCGGCTTGAAGCACTTTTTCTCTATTTTTCAACCCTCTACGCTATCTTAATTACCTCTTCTAATGTATAAAACCTTTGCACTTTCACAATGTTGCAAATCTCGTATTTGAGCTTAGAAATGAACCTTGATATTGTGCAAGCCTCTAGTTCTTTCACGTTGGCTCGGATCATAAGCATCTAGAACTCTCTCACATAGTTATCAACAGATTGACCTCCTTGGCAAAATTTCTGCAACTTTGCAAATATATCCTGCAAGTAGGTCTCAAGCACAAATCTACCCCTTAACAACCTCTTCATCTCATCCTAAGTCCTTACTCCTTGTCTTCTATCCCTTACTTTGGCTACATTCAAATTTTTTTACCACATAGTGGCATACCCAATAAACTCAAGTGCAACAAGTTGCACTTTAATAGCATCTACATATCCATAACAATCGAACACTTTCTCTACCTTTTCTTCCCACTCTAAATATTCATTTGTATCTTCACTTCTACTGAAAAGCGGGATTTGGACCTTAACATTATCAAGTCCTCGAGGAGCTCAGCATCCTTACTCTTATACTTAGTAGTACTCAGCTTCTTCCTCTTCCTCTCTATTAGTCTTTACATCTACTTCCTCATCATCCTCTTCTATTTCATCTAACTCTAGCCTTCGTCTAGTAGCTCGGTCTATAACTCCTTTAGCTCGCTAGGGTTGAGCTAGGCGATTGGGTCAGCCATCTTAGCTATAAAGTCTCTTTGGAACATTCTTAGGTGAGCTATGATGTAGTGTATCTTAGGGTTGTTGCCTGTTAACTTACATTGCAGTGACCAGACTCTCTATAAGATTAGTGAGTCTATCGAGTTTATCATTAACTGACCTAGGACTATTACTATCATTTTGACTATAGCTAGGTTAAGCACCACTGTTCTAGTCACTTATAACATGTTGAACACTTGAATCCAACATAATGTGATATTTTTCCTTAACAAATTAACAACACAACACAACAACACTTTTACCTTATACTCAAAATGTCTACTAACACACTCTTAGCAGCTTCTACAGCCAACACTCACTTGAATAGGATAGGATTGAACTTACTTTGTTTTCGTAGTGGAAAATAAAGTAAGAATAGAGTAACAAGGAACTACTCTTACCAACACATAAGCCTCTGCTATACAACTCACAACTCCAAACTTACTCTACATAAACACACTGCAGTAGCTACGGAAGGAATACAGTAGCCACAAATAGTAAACATGAACCAAAACTTCATCGTAACTTCATACACTCCCTCTTAGAATCATACTCTAATACCAATAATTTCTAAGGTTGAACACACGGAGGAGCAATACAACGAAGTGAACCGAAAGAAAGTAAAAGAAGATTAGCAAAATTCGGATAGCTATCAATTGGATATGACACACCAATCAATCTTACTCGGCCTATAATCCGTCGAATGTGACTCACCAATTCGAACTATAGGGTCACTCGCCACTACTTTTTGCTAAAGAAAATAGATAAAAGTTAAGAGTAAATGAGAACGCTAGGGTTGCTTAAAAGGAAAACTTGTATATTCCGATAATAAAAAGGTATGTATACAACAAATGGGGTTTATATACTAGCCCTACTAGGGTTAGAAACGTACATGGAAAAGACAAAAGGGTAATTTACAATTGGGATACATGAATAATACTAAAAAGGGTCAAAGAGATAAAGAATATTTTGTATAAAAAAGTAAAGAATCCTTTTAGAATGTTGTGTCAAAAGACATGTATTGTATGGTGGCTAGTCATTGGTCACTTTGAAATATAGTACAATTTGGATGAAATGAGGAAAAAGAGGGCATGTGGTTAGAGCTAACCTAATCTGGATCAAGTTAGTCCTTAGCCAATTAGTCACTAATGAATATTTGCCTTGAATTGGGGTTTGATCCTGGTCAGTTTGAGAGCTCGGCTTTGGACAGTTGTTGAAGTTAGTATGCTTGAATGTTGTCTGGATTATGGTATGACTGCTTAATAGGTAAGCATGGCTACTCGGAGTGTTGGCACGTTTGCTCGGCAGCTTTGGAGGTAATGTTGGTGCATAAGAGAGCTCGGTAATCAAGTCTATAGTAGGGTGAATCATAGAGGTTAGAATAGGAACTCTTGTCCTGGATGAGGCTACGGGCTATTATTCTTCTCGTGAGTCCTTAGAGTCCTTTAGTTCGGCTACGCGTAATTGATCCTGAAGATTGATTTCTATCATTATACTTTTGTCTATCTATTTGTAAGTAAATTTCATGTAATGATGGTGTCATTCTTACATTATGTTGTAAACTACGATAGTTTTTTTTTTTATCATCCTAAAAGTTAATTGGACCAAACTCTTCCTTAATAATGCTTGAAATATCAAAACCCATTTTTTCTTCCTTCTAAACTCCATCTTTTGACTAACAATCAACAACTGTTATATTCTAGGAATCCTTATGTGTTGGTTTACTAATAATTTGCCGCACTATTTTATACCAACCTCAATTATCACACCAAAAATGTGTCTTTTGCCCATCTCCTAATAAAATAAACTTTTCTCTTTAATCTACCTATCACTTTAAATTATTTCTCTAACTTGAAATGAGCCTTTGACATTTGCTTCCTCAACATTTTCTTTTGTTAATCTTTTCTGCATTGCCTTCATAAGCTTAACCCATATGATTTTCTTGTTTTTGAATTCTAAGCTCTTTTAATGGCACAAGTACTAAGTTAATCAATCTAAGACCTCCACTTTCTTTTTGCATTGTTATTTCTTTCCAACTCACCCAATGTACATGCTTATCATCACTAGCACCATTCCATAGAAAACTCCTAATTATTTGTGATAATTTCCCTATAGTTTTGCTTAGCAACTTTATTACTTGCATGTAATAAGTTGATAAGGTTCTAAGACTGTTTTTGCAAGAATCAATCTCCCAGCCATACTTAAATTTCTTGCTTTCCAACCTTCCAATTTCTTGTACATTTTCTCCATCAAGAAATTCATTTGTTCATTATTTAGTTTTTCTCCATTATAATGAGGAAAACCTAAATAATTTCTAAATGACTTAACTTTCCTAATTCCCAATATCTTTGTAACATCTTCTTTCATTTGACTTGACGAACATCACGAGAAAAGAATTAAGGATTTTTTAGAATTAATTTTTAAACTTGATAATTTTGAAAATTCAATTAAAGTATTTAAAGTTGTTTCTACACTCTTCCTTGATACTTTTGCTATCATAATGATATCATTAGCAAATAAAACATATGAATTTGTTAGACTTGATCCTCTAATCTTAAAAGCCTCCCACTATCCTAGGTGTACTTTCCTCTCAATCATTCTCCTAAAAACTCCATGGCCATAATAAATAAATATGGAGAAAGAGGTTGATAGGAACCAAAGACCAATTACGTGATCTCGAGCCTGAAGACTTGCTTCTCTAGTGTACCAAGATGACTTGAAGGACATAATTCTAGAAGAAGAGCAGTTCCTCTGAGCTGACTTGGTCTATCTTTTGAGCTCCCTAATCCGTTCATTATTTCACTAGTAAAAGGAGAAGAACGTACTAACACTACCGAACCCAATCGGAATCAGACATTGAACCTGCCTACCTCCGAGCTAACAAGTGTTTGTGTTCAAGCTGATCTATTGCTGAACTAACCTATTGAGCTTGATCTACCAATTTCCCACTTTCATCACAAGTGCTTTCTAAGCTCCAACCTGTTCGGCTGTAGACTTGAGGTCGAAGAGTCAGCTCTGCTCAGCACTTATTATTTGTTTAGAATACAAAATTAAAGGGTCGATATGTATCCCCTCTTCGACATCCATACTGTCCTTTGCAAAGGATATTCTTTTTGTTTTTATTACCAAATTGCCCTTATATGACATGCATTTTTTCCTTTTCTAGTAGGAATCTTTTTTAATAATTTGTAGCAACCTAAGACTTGCCCTGATTAGGCCATATAAATAGTTGTATTTGTATCAACCGCATCATCCAAAATATTGAATATAAAATACTGAATACAAAACTTTTCCTTTTTCAAGCAAAGTGTTCTTTTACTTGCTCTCCTTACTTTTATCTAAGCCATTTGAAAGTAGACTAGTGGCAAGTGACCTCTAGTTACACTTGTGCTTCATATCAAATATAGCTCAAGTTTGTGTGAGCTACGTTGGTGTGTCATATTCTACGTCAATGCACAAGAACCTCTGCTTAAACTTTGACCTCCATTTGTTCTTCAAGCCATCTTATAGTTCAAACCTACTCCCTTGGTTATGTATGATACCTCAGATTATGTCTTTATCCATGACCATCACTCCATATTAGAAGGTGGTATAGGCAAGTGCACCTATTAAATTGTAATAGCGGATTAAGTCTAAGTGTGAATCTCTCAGGGACTTTGATTACTAATACTGACTAGATCTTTATTATCTAACCTATGAATTTAAGTTTGAGAATTTAAAATATCTAATCTAATTACAGTAATTACCAAATTAACAACTAATTAAGAATTATTCAAGAACTTAGTAGGAAAGCAATAAAAGAATAAATTAATTCAAGATTTAAAAACTGTATCTAAATCTTTGATTCCCTTAAACCTAACATGTGAATTCCATTAAAAATAATTTATTCCTTAATCTTTCTTAACTGGAAGAATTCTTCATTAAAGTTTATCACTTTCTCAAGCTAATTAGTTCCAATCCTAAAATCACTTATTAGAATCTTTTCTCAATAGCATGATCTAATATTACATTATCTAATAATAAATTCTCTACATTTTAATTTAAAATTTCAAAAAAATCTTTCAAATTATCTCTAATATTGTAATAATCCTCATCAACTATGCCTAGATTTAATCTTATAAAAAATCTCTCAATTTTCTTATATGATATTAAACTTTACATTACCATCTGTAGAAATAATAACCTAAATTATAAAGCAAACATAGTTAAACTAAGAAAAAGACTAAAAAATTAAATTAATCAAATAATAATAATATCACATGAATAGATCTAGGTTCTACAAAACCTAGGTATTAAAGATTCACTCACTATACATTGCAAGATAATGACTTAAAAACAAAGAGTAGAAAATCATAGAAAAGAAAATTGTAAAGTCTAAACAAGATTGAATCTTGAATTCTTAATAGTCCTCTTGCTCCTTGAGTGTTCTTGCCTTGAAAAGCTCTTTAAAATTTGTATCTAATAAGTTCTTTTTTTTTTTTTCAAAACAAACCCTAATAAGGCTTTATATGTGAAAAGATAAAAAAAAAAATTAAGTTGGTTGGAAAAAACAGAATCGGGGACACGACCATGTCTTTTGGTTGTGCACTAGGTTGTGATAGTTGAAAATTAGGTTCAATTCACTTGGAAACGACACAGTTATGTTATTCAATTATGTTAATTTTCAAATCTTCATAACTTATTTATTTTAGCTCCGATTTGAGTGTAATTTATTTCTATCTTCTTGTTTTCTCACGTAAATTCTTTCAATACCTAGAAAACAAAATTTTATGCAATTAAGTATCATTATCTAATAATAAACTTAAATATCAAGTGAAAATCATGAAAAATTGCTAACTAAAGTATAACTAATTTGGAAATCATCAGAGGGTCTCCTTGTTGAATTTCTCTAGTGGGATAAAAAAAAAAAGATGTTGAGGAACCATTAGCTAGAATATCCATCAATGTAGTAGAAATACATTCATCAATTAATTTTACCCACCAATTTGGAAAATTCATGCCTAGTAATGCCTAATGTAGGAAGTCCCATTTAATAGTATTATAAACTTTCTCTAAATCAATTTTTAACATCATCCAAGCTTTCTTTTAGTTCTTTCTTTGAAAGTTATTAAGAATCTCATTTACAAAGGTTATGTTGTCACATGCCTTACATCCAAGAATGAAATATGTTTATGCTGGGTGTAGAATTTTATCCAACCAAGGTCTTAAACGGATGACCAGAATTTCAATAAAAATCTTATATATAGTGGTACATAACCCTATAGGACGAAACATCCTTTTTTGGTTGTCCCCTATTGCTTTGGTATAAGACATAATTGTGTTTGATTAATTTGATAGGGTATGGATTATGATATGAAAAATTTCAAACAATAATTTTTCTATGGAGATTCCCAAAATTCCTAACATTTCTTGAAAAAGTAAGCATGAAAACCATCTTTTTTCTAGCGCTTTCTAGAAGCCAATTGTACATAAAGCTCCATAAGTTTCTTTTATTTCAAGATCTTTCCCTAATTGCTACTTTGCTTGATAAGATAATCCATATCTAAATTCTTCCTTAATAGGGTTTGATAAATTGCAACCTAATCTAGTACTAGTAAACAACTTATTAAAATACCTTCTTATGTGTTCTCTTATCTCTTTCTCATTGTAAATCCATCTACCTGCATCATCTTCTAAGCCCAAAATTCTATTATTTGCTCTCCTTACTTGAAATTTGACGTGATAATAAGATGTGTTTTTATCTCCATCTTTATCTCCATCTTGTTCTAGCTTTTGCCTTCCATAACCATTCTTCCTTTTCCTTCACTTGATTAAGTTCTAACTTCAAGGTCTTCTCTTAGTCAATTAAATATTGTGAGGGGTTCCTAGACATTTCCTTAACTTCCATTAAGTCTTCTTATTAATCGTTTTTTTTTTTTTTGTAATGGATGATGCCAAAAACCTCCATATTCCACTTTTGCAATGATTATGGTTCAAGCAGTTTAAAAATATTGCTACTAGATTGCAACCAACTTTTAATAATTTGATAACACGTGCAGTCTGAAAACCATGTTTGTTGAAATCTGAATGGCCTTAGATCCTTTGAACCCTCTATTAAGACATGAGTTTTTATCAGGATTGGACAACGATCTAAAGGCCATTTAGGCAAGTGAGATACTTGTGCTTCAGGATAGATGTTTTTCCAAGCAACATTACACCATGCTCTATCTAGTCTTACCTGTACTAAGGAATTCACATTATGTTTGTTTGACTATACAAAGGAAGGTCCTACATACCCCATATCTTTTAAACCACAGTTATTCATGCATGTTGCATATAAGATAGCCCTCTGTTTTGGGAAATTCCCACCACCACTAGTTTCATTTTTATGTATTGCATCATTAAAATCACCAATTATACACTAAGGATAATCATTTACTAGAGTTGCAAAATCCTATAATATATTATGCCATAGTAATTTTCTAAATGCTAAATTTGGATTTGCATAAATAAGTGATAAATACCAAGAAGTATTGGAGTTTCTAACCTTTACAGCGAAATGCATTTCCTGGTTTGTTTGTCAAACAACATTAAACCTAAGAATATCTGGGGTCCATATAACTTGAATACCTCTACTTGCTCCTTAAGATTCTACACATGCATATCCATCAAGATTTGATAGGTAGTATAAAAAGTTTGTTGCATCTACATCTATCTTAGTCTTGAGAAAAGCTGTTATATCTAGCATACGTGATATATCAGGTAAGTACACCTATCAAATTATAGTAAAGCGGATTATAAGTTTGAATGTTAACGCTTAGAGACTTTGATTACTAGTACTTATTAGGTCTCAATTATCTAACCGACAAATTAAATTTCAAGAAACTTAAAGAAGTAAGTCTAAATTACTACTAAAACTAATTTAAATATTAACTAAGATACAATTCAATAATTAATAAGAAAGCAATTCAATTGGAAATTAATTCAAGATTCAATATTGTACTTCGATCTTACATCGCATAGATCTAACATGTGATTTTCCTAAAGACAATCTAATTTATTTTTTATTTTTTATTTACTAAGAGAATTCTCTACTAAAGTTAATCACTTTTTCAAGCTAATTAACCCTAACCCTAAAATTAGCTATTAAAATCTCTTTTTCAATAGCATGATCTAAGATTACATTATTGAACAATGAATTCTCTATGCTCCAATTTAAAATTACAGGAGAATTTTGCAAATTATCTCTAACCTTGTAATAATCTTTATCAACTAGACCTATATCTAATCTTATTAGAAATCTCTCATTCTCTTATAAGATATCAAATTCTAAATTACTACTCGTGAAAATAATAACCTAAATCATAAAGTAAACATAGTTAAACCAAGAAAAGACTAAAGAATTAAATTAATCAAACAATAATAATATCACATGAATAGATCTAAGTTCCACAAGACTTAGATACTAAAGATCTACTCTCTATATATCCTAAAATAAGAATCTAAAATCAAAGTATAGAAAAGAGTAGAAGAAAGAATCATGAAATCCGAATAAAATTAAATCTTAAAGTCTTCTTTTCTCTTTGCTCTCTTGAATGTTTTTAGCTTAAAAAACTCTTTAAAATTCATGCCAAAAAGTTCTCTTTAAAACAAACCTTAACAAGGCCTTCCATAGGAAACGAATAAAAAAAAAAATAAGTTGGTTGGAAAAGAAATGATTGAGGATATGATTGTCTTTTAGTCATGTCCTAAGCTGTGATAGTTGAAAATAAGCTTCAAATTCGCCTAAAAATGACATAGTCATGTTGTTTGATTATATCGATTTTTAAACCTTTATAACTTACTCATTTTAGTTTTGATTTGAGTAAAATTTGTTTCTATCTTTTTATTTCTCGTATAGATCGTTTTACAACCTAAAAAATAAAATTTTACTCAATTAAGTATTATTATCTAAAAATAAACTTAAATATCAAGGGAAAATCATAAAAAATTACTATTTAAAATATGTGCAATTAGGAGCTTATTAGTATGATTGCCTAGAGTTTGCAATATTGCTTACTACTTTTTTATCAGCATTTAAACCCTTAACATTCCATACTAGGATTCTCGTAAGATGTTCCATAGAAGGGTGTAAATTGGTCCTTTTTGCATCACCATGATGTTGTAGTAGACAACTTCTTGGTTTAGGCCATAAGTAATTGAAATCTTAATTTATAAGTTTGCAAAGGTTCTCTTGGTATCTAAGAGCATCACTGTCTCGTCCCTATTCTGGAATAATAGAGAGTGAGTAAGTAATCCCCTTCTTTAGTTAGAAAGTCGCTGGAGCCACCACTTAAAGTGGGAGAAGCTGTGATGTTTTGAATATTTGAGTCACCACTAGTTCAACTGTTTTTTCCCACTTGGCCATTTGCTTGACTAGATCGAACTCTTCTATTGTTGCTGTTATAGTATAAATACCAACAATTCTTTATTTGTTCTCATTGTATGACTTATTCTTGTCATGGACACTATGCCGTTGATCTCTGATATCGTAGTGCGAATCCATGGTACTTGGTGATCCAATTGAATCTCTCCTTGAAGTCGTTTCATGTCCTTTAGATTGATCAACACTCTTTCCGTTTGATTCTCCCTTTCTAGATATATCACTCGATAACTCTGATTTACCCAAGGCATTTCTGAGTCTTGAAGCAAGACCCTCATGTTGAATGTCAATACCATTTTCCTTTCCATTCTTCTTACTCTAAGCTAATTTTTTTAGGTTTATCACTTTGTGTTTTTGATATTGTAGGCAAGATTTTCCTTTGATTTCCTTTGAAGTTGAGAAGGAAAATTTATTCTCCTTACTAGTATTTGTATTTACATTCTCCCTTAATTTCTCCTCTTCCTAAGACTTATCATTGTCTATCGCCACTTCTTTTTTTATATTTAACTTTTTATAGATAGATAGCCATTTGCTTATGCTTGTTAGGTTTAAAAAACATAACAAGCTGATTGAAATTTGAAAACTTAAAAATTATTTAATACATGTGCTTAAGAAAGGCTAAAAAGACCTAGGGTAGCCAATGATATGAAAAATCCATATAGTAATTAGTATGATATGAGCAACTTTTGAGTGACATCATAACAAAGAAATACAGTTAGTTAGGTACTGATTTTACTCAATGGATTGCTAACCTTGGTAATATTGTCAACTAGGTTAATTTTCTAGGGGAGAAGCTACAAGTGAGTCATATTGGTATTATGGGATGTCTTTATGGACACTTGTAATAAACTAGTATACCAATAGTTGATCCAACATTGCCTTAGGATGATGTGACTAAGGTACTAATACCAATCCTACTGTATATTAGGCGCTAAGTATCTATGTGTATATGTGCATGTGTATGCATATGCGTATGTGTATGTGTATGTGTATATGTGTGTGTGTATTCATATAGTTTGTTAGAGTTATAGGTTACTGCAAGCTTGTAAATGCCTCAGTTTTGTGTTGTTTATATAGGTAAATTCAAAGTTTAATAAATTGTTGTTATTGTTGTTGTATTGGTATAACATGTATGTTTGTGATCTTGTTTGCATGACATGCATGTGTACTTGTATAACTATATAGTGATCAATAACTTACTCCTTATTGGAAAAAATATATATATATTTATATATATTCTCTAAACATTGTAGACTTTGACTATATACATGCGATCAAGATCGATGTTAGTATGCAATTGTGATTAAATAATAGGTTGTTTTAGTATAATATAAGTAATTGGTATTTTAGTTGATTTATGATTATGGAGACCTAAAATTTTGACGAGATGAAAAATATTTCTCTAAGAATTTTGAAGTACGTGATCACATAATATGTACTGTAGATTTTAGTCAGTTTTGAACCTTTATAGTTTACATACTCATGTTGTAATATGAGTATGTAGGAGACTATGACGTCCCTCATTTTTTATGATATTGTTTGTTCGTAAGAAGAGCCATGTAAACAAAATCCTACATAAGCAAGTTGCTCATAATATTATTGACTTGAAGATAAAGTTTTGATTGGTCATAAAACCTAATAAAATAATGTAGTGCATAATTCCTCCAAAGTTAAGCCAAAATAAGAGAACATTTGTTCAAGTTCAATATCTAAATCCTATGGAGGGATTTTTTTCCAAACTTATGATAAACCTATAGAAATTGAAAAGAAAATTGTTTTATTAAATCACATGATTTCACTATAGATGATTACCACAGAGATTTGAAATACCTAGAACAAATCAAGGTGATTTTGATAAGAAGAAGAGAAGAGAACATAGACATCTTTAGAGTCAAACGTTTTCAAGTAGAGGATAATTGATGGGAAACATAAAGAGCATGTTATGTAATCATTAATGGTTTTTGCAAGTCCCTCTTTCATTAGGGAGGATTACGAGCATATTTTGCGGATTCAAAGTAGAATTTTCTTAAGAGAAGGAAAATGCTGCATACTAAAGAGAAGCTACATCACATGGTTGATCATAGCCTTAACATAGCTAGCCGATTGGACAATTTAGTTAATTGCATGGTACGTGTGATTAACTAGGACAACGCCTTTTACATAATTTTAGGTCTAAACTTATTTATTTTCATATTTTAGTTGCATGTCTCACTAGTTTTCTTTAGGGAGTACTTCATATTTCCTTTTATTGATTCATGTCTTAGTTTTCTACTTTTCTGAAGAGTTTGTTTCTTAAAATATTAAGTGTTTGAGTCTATAAATAAACATACTTGTAGTCACTCTAACGGTCACTTTGACAATGAACAAACAATTATTTTCTCTTAGAATGGGTGTGATGCATTTTTTCTTCTCCCCTGCTTTGATGGCTTGAATCCATTAAAATCTCGATGATGTGACTTCATCAAGCACTTTTTGGTGCGACTTTGTTAAGAAACCAATTAAGGTGCGAAGCTATACACCATCCAACGAAGTGAAACTACCGACAACATCTTTCTAAATTTATTGTTTCTTTGCATAAGAAAATTATATTTTTCTCTTACTGTGATTTCTTAGCATGTCCAATATAATTGTTATTTAAATTGTCGTTTTATTAATTTATGTTGTTTTCCCCAATCATTCATGCCCTGTATACAGTTTTAATCCTCTTTATAATTTTTTTAACCTTTTGCTATCCTACATATAAGGTGATTATAAGCTTATCTATTTATAGCCTAACAGACTAATATTCTAGGAAACAAATGCTTAAGGATGCTAGAAAATTAGTAAACAAATCAATAAAAAGAAATAAAAATGCCCTTTAAAAGGAAATTAATGAAATATCTAACTAAAATAACAGAATGAATAAGTTTATACACAAAAATATACAAAAAGATGCTACTTTAAATGACCATATGCTCTTTGGCAAAAGAAAAAAGTGACCATACCTTGTTTAATTGACCACATGGTATACTTGATTAACCATTTATGTCATGTTTAGTAAACGAGAACAAATCTAAAATAAATCACGATTTCGAATTCCATTCGCTTTTCCATATTTAGAAATACTTTTGAAAGACGGAATAGGAAAACTGTATGCCTTCTCAATTCCATTTTGTTTTTATTAATTGTCTTCTATTAAACTTACTTATCTAAACTCCAAACTAACTGTGACGTTGATGTGAGGGAAACGAGGGCATGTATTTTATTAGATGGTTTTAGGGTTTGTGGAGATGCAACATGTTGTGTCTTAGAAGAATTAGTCAAGGAAGACATGACACAAAGTTCTTTATTCTTGTCTTGTGAATTACAGTTGGATGATATGGGAGAATGTGGCTCAATTGTGGGCCAACATTTGGATGGGTAATACATGATGGAGGGCTTTGGGCTTATGTAGGGTCCATATGGGTGGCACAAGCTTTAACCATTGCATTATTTTTACATTTTGTAATTGACAACAGAAAAATATAAAAAAAATATAGAAAACATAAAAATACATATAAAATATAAAAATATTAGATGAGTTGGCATATGGCAGGATCTTCTATAGTTTGTCACACAGTAAGCCTTAGGGGAGGCACCAATATTTGTACATTATATATCTATACATCAGAAGAAATGAAAAATCACCAAAAAGATTACAACCCCCCCCCCCCCCCCACATGTGTGTGCTATGTTTCTGTGTGAATGTACTGAGTGTGTAATTTTCTTTTTTGTGAAGGATTATTGTAAGCATCAAATATCTAATCATTAAGGTATTTTTTACAAATACCTCTTAAATATATGTGCCATGTGCCATTCAATTCAATTCTATTTTATAGGAATTTCATATATAGGTTTTATCCCATTTCATTCCAATCAATTTCATTTTAGACCATTTCTAAATACGAAATGTGACATTAAAGCATTGATCAATCATGTCATGTAACTACCTCTAATTTGTATCATTTAAAATAATGGAAGCAAATAGATTATAAAGAATAGAAATGACATATAGTATATGAATAATTATGGAAACTAATGGAAATCAATAAGAAAAATAAACAATTATATTTAATATGTTAAGAAATCACTATAAGAGAAATATAGTTTTTTATAAATTTTCTTATAGAAAGATATATCAAATAGTTTCATATTATTGAATTATGTCATGGCTTGACATCTTGATAAGTTTCTTGAAATCGTTATACCAAGAAGTTCTCAATTGAAATTTCACCAATAAGATCAGCAGTATAATATCACACTAATTGAGTTTACGATGAAATCATGCTATCAAAGGGATACAATGTACCATATGAAATTTTAAGAGAGTAGTTCCTTTCAATATGTATTTGTCACAGTGATTATAAGTTTGTTTATTTATAATTAGAATAAAATATAATATTTTAGAAAACCAATTCTTGAGTAAACTTAAAAAATAAGAAATAAATCAATAAAAAAAATAAGAAACATAAGGAAACTAATAAAATAGGAAACTAAAATAAGAAAATAGTTTCTTTTATGTGCAATATCACGCAAAAGACACCATCTTGGTCAATCGCATGCGCTCTCTAATCGACCAGATAGTGCTCCGATGTATAACGCGCTGTAGCTCCTCTTAGAATTTGATCAGGTGTGCTGGTGGTAATGTTACGACGTTGGTGTAATATTGGCTGGGGTAAATTTGTCAAATGATAATCATAAAACATATTTCCCATCCAATAACGAATAATTCTTTTACTTTCTGATCAAGTTTCAAATAAATATTCCTTGTGAAGGAAGAATATAATAGCCTCTTAAAATAGTCATTTTCTGATAAGTTTCGAATAGATAAGGGATTAAATGTTATTCTAAGAATAATTTTTTTATCTTCTCCTATTACCTTGAAGCAGACAAGAGTAATAAAGAATTATTGGGTGAAACTTTAAAGCAAATAAGATCCTCAGATGACTAAAGTGAAATATTTGACTCTCGTAGACTCGGTGTCTATAATTAAGTCTAGCTTAGTATTAATTAATGATCCAATAATTAAAAAAATTGTTTAATGTAAGCATTTTTATATAATATTTTTGGGATTCTATATATTATGGAAAATGGGAAGAATATAAAAAAGGTTTTGGACTCTATTGTAAATAAAAGTTATACATAGTTTAATTAAAGTTGTTATAAGGGTAAGATAAATCCTTAAACAACAATATGAAATTTGACTTAGGTGATTGTGTAAAACGGTTTCATACAGTAATTGCTTTAAACAAGATTTAAAATGATGATGTATTAATGTGAATGACTTGAGTGATCTTTGTAATGCACTCAAAATTTATTTAGTAAATTGAGATGTATCTAACTTCATAATTTAATATAGAAAATTTGAACAAAGAAGTTAATACTAACTTAAAGTTAAAGGTACAGAGTGGTGGAGATAAAATCATAAATCAATGAATTTTGTTCTGCACTATAAACTGCACTTTGAATGAATATTGCAATTCTTAAGTGGAAATTCCATGAAAGAAGCATAGCGAAATATTTAATAGTAGAGTTAAGTTATTATGGGTATAATTTATGCCATCGGTTCAATCAAGCTATGATTAACAATAACTTACTTACTTATTAAAGTTGATCGATCAATATACAATAAAAATTACAACTTAAGAAAAGGCAACACAAAATAATTTAATACATTTATAGTTTGATTGTGATGGAAATGCTATCCTATCCTAACATATTATTATTGGTTGATTAAATGGTAACAACAAGTCATCATTGGCTAGATGCACTATAAATACTTAATCCATTGAAGAAGGATAAGATAAGATGTTCTAACATTGCTTATTAAGTGAGTCATGTAACAATTATTCAATTCAATGAATTGATTCCACATATTTGAATATAGAATTACTACTACAACTGACAAGATTTACTTGGTACTTCTTTTCTAAATGTTTATGGCTGTAATAAGTGTTATTGAGGTACAATTTACTTAAGGGGAATTTACCTTGTTGATGCACAAAGGGTGTGTGCTCGAGCCATACGCCAACATATATTCTATTGCAGTTATGGGAGATTTACACTAAAGGGTGACTCAAATCTAATGATACGTTTATATTAGTATTGATATTTGGTATGAGCAGTAATCTACTAAAAACATATTGTATACATTACCAATTATCCGTTCTGTATCATTCTAGAAACATTTAAATGAAAAGTCATGATTACGCTCCAAACTTAATTAAGTGATATTAACAGATTTCTACAATCTAAACTCTATGCATCGCGTTTGAAATTCTTCATTGGCTCATGGTTGGTTGCATTAGCCTGTTTGCTCTTGCAGTGTCATATGGTATTTACTTATGAATTTCTCCATATCATGCCAATGATTTCAAATGATATAAATACTTTCCAAACTTTAGGGTCATAGTTGTAATGATATATTTAGAGAGTGTAAAATATAACTTCCCCTTTTCTTATTTAAAAGTGATTCTTTTGTCGTTGGTGCTACATACTTTAATAAATTCTTATGTTTCATTTATTTATTTTGCTAAATTGTAAGTTTCTTTGTATACATTTTCTCAACCAATAGGTAATCTAAAAAATTTATCAAATGGTTATTATAGCCCTTGCATGCTTCATTACTAGTAATTAACTACTAATAAATAACTACCCGCTATATAATGTTACAAAATCATTTATTTATTTTAATTTGAATAAGCTTTCTGAATATGAATGAGTATAATGTTTTTTATGTCTTCGAAATCCATATCTCGTCCGCAAAATCTATCTTCTTTTCATTTCGATCATATCATGTCATCTAAACATGGTTGATCCATGTTTGCACCCCACCCCCCCCCCCCCCCCCCCCCCAAAAAAAAACCATCTATTAGGTGTTAACCTTTTTTTTCATATTATTGAATGAGGCCCTTAATTTTGAGAAAAATAAAATGTTTTTCTTAAAAATGATATTTTTATGGAAATAAAATATTTTCATATGTTTAATTGCTTTTATAGAAATGTACTCAAAAGAATTTTTTCATTATCTGATTTAAATATAATTCTTGTTTGTACTTTGGACATATTATCATAAATACATCATATCAACTTTTTTATGTGAAAATAAAAACATAAAATATAGATACATTTTAACATTTATGATTACAATGTTTTAACTTATTTTACAATTTTTAAAATATGTATTTCAATTTTTTATATGTCGAAATATAAATTATTGATATATTAGATGAAAATCAAGCAAAAATTGTATCTTTTTTAAAGAGTTAATATATTCATAGACATTAATTTGAAAGATGAATTTCTATTTTAATTACCATCTTCTACTTGAAACCTTGATTTCAAGTTTTCAACCCAATAAATGAAAAAGAATTAAAAATAATTTTTCCTGCAACACACAGCCTGAAACGAAAGTTAAACCTTCCGCAGCCATATCGGTTAGTAGCAGGGAGCTCCATTAACGGCCACCACATATGGCCTCTTTTCCTTACCCTTCTTCGCTCACTCCCTCCTGTAAGTATTCTTCGTCTCCCAACATTTTTGAATACCTTTATCCCAGTACCACATGTCACTTTCACACTTGTAGAAGACACACACCCGTTTTTTTCCTTAGAACTTCCACTAACCACTTAAAATCGAATTTCACTGGAACCGACCTTGGAAGCTCTAAAAACACAATAAATTTGAGAAATAGGATGGAGAACAATTCTGGGTTTAGTTCTTTGAGGGATAGCGATGAGAAAGTTGAGTCCTTCGACAATCTCGTACATGGAAGTTCTAAAAAGACAGTGAATTTGAGAACCATGAAGGAAAATAATCCTGGGTTTCGTTTTTTAAGTAATAGAGATGAGAAAGCTGAGTCCTTGAAAAACCTTGCTCGAACAGATAAAAAAACAGAGAATTTGAAAACTAGGAAGGAAAACATTCCTGGTTTTAGTTTTTTAAGTGGTAAGGATGAGAAAGTTGGGTCCTTGAAAAATCTTATTACAACAGACCGTGGAAGCTCTAAAAGGACTGCGAGTTTGAGAACTAGGGGGGAAAATATTCCCAGGATTCTTTCTTCGAGTGATCGGGATGAGAAAGCTAAGTCCTTGAAGAACCTGGTTAGTGCATTAGTGAAAGAGAGAATGAAAAAGGGTAATGATGATGAAGAAAATGTGAAACCAGATTCGAGAGGTAAAGAAGAGGGGATCAATAAAGAATTTAGGCAAAAAGGAGAAGGGGGTGATAGGAAATTTAATAACTTCTCTAAAAGTAAGGGTGTGGGAGTAGTGGTTTCTGATGATGCTAGCAATTTGGGAGTGGATCATGATAATGATCATACAGCAAAAGAAACAAAGAAAGGAGATGGCAGTAGACATAAGAGAACAAACAGGTGGACTGGTGAAGATAATAGAGATAAAAAGGAGGGGAATAATAAGGATTTTGGGCAAAGGCAACAAATAGTTGTTGGGAAAGTAAATAAGTTTTCTAAGAAGAGTAGGAGTGTAGAACTAGAGGTTTTGGATAGCACTCAGAATTTTGTGAATGATGATAATTGTTGCGATGATGTAGTGAAAGAAACAAGTGGGGAAGATTATGATAGAGTTGAAATGCCAATTGGAGAAGATTTAGTGAGTAAGAAGAGGTCTAAGAAAAAGAAGGATGATTCTCCTGAAGTTCAATTGAGGGTTGCATTGGATATGTGTTCAAAAAGAGGGGATTTTATAGGAGCAATCGAGCTGTATGATTTGGCTCGAGAAGAGGGGATTAATTTGGCGCAATATCATTATACCGTCCTCTTGTATCTGTGTTCCTCTGCTGCTGCTGGTGTGATCCAGCCTGCTAAAAGTGGTACTGGTGCTCGAGCATTGAATGGTTTGGATGCATCTAAGGAAGATTGTACAGACCTTGATAGAGACAATGACATGGACTCCAAGAATTCTGGAAATGTCATGATGAATCACTTGCTATTTGATGACAGCAGAACTAGTGAAATAGAATTAAATTTGACTCCTAGAAATGATGGGGTTGACACGGTTGTAAATGAAGCAGAGCCGAAAAAGCAGATTTGCAATAGAATGCCCATGCCTGAAGCTGATGTATTAAACAATCTCAAAACAGAGCAGAATGATTCTGATAGTAATGAAGATGGGCAGAGCAATGAAAAAGATCAACTGATTTTATTAGATGAAGATGTCAAGAATTATGCATTTCAAAGAGGGTTTGAGATTTATAAACAAATGTGTTTAGATGAAATCCCAATGAATGAAGCTGCATTGACATCTGTGGCCAGAATGGCAATGGCAAGAGGTGATGGTGACATGGCATTTAATATGGTGAAGCAAATGAAATCATTTGGCATAAAACCTAGGTTGCGATCATATGGTCCTGCCCTAGCCACTTTCTCAAAAAGTGGAAACATCAAGAAAGCATTTGGAGTTGAAAAGCACATGTTGGAGCATGGTGTATATCCAGAGGAGCCCGAATTACAGGCGCTCTTGGAAGTGAGCATAGGAGCAGGAAACAGTGAAAAGGTTTATTATTTGCTCCACAAGCTAAGAACCAGTGTCAGAAAGGTCTCACCCTCTACTGCAGACTTGATTGAAAAATGGTTCAAAAGTAAAGTAGCTTCCAGAATAGGGAAAAGAAAATGGGATCCAACATTGATAAGGGAAGCAGTGACAAACAGTGGTGGAGGCTGGCATGGCCAAGGTTGGTTGGGAAAAGGAAAATGGAATATCTCACATTCATATGTTGGGTCTGATGGTTTCTGCAAATGTTGTGGAGAAAAATTGGCCATAATTGACTTGGATACTATTGAAACGGAAAACTTTGCCAAGTCAGTTGCATCAATTGCTGTGAAGAGAGAAAAAAACTCGAGCTTTCAGAAATTCCAAGTATGAAGATTTCATATGCATACAATTGTTTTAATTTTCCTGTGGGCTAGTGTAAAAAGAATATAAATATGTTTTATGCAGAAATGGCTTGAATATCATGGACCTTTTGAAGCAGTGGTAGATGGGGCTAATGTGGGCTTGTTCAGCCAGCAGAGGTTCGTGCCGTCGAAGGCAAGTCAGTGGATTTTTGACTAATAGAAAGTGTATTAAAAGATCTTTACTTTTTCCGTGCCTTTATTCACTTTATTTTGCTATGGAACCTTCTCCATTGGTCCTTGTACCAGGTCAGCATGGTTGCTAATGGAATAAGGAAACTGCTTCCTTTGAAGAGATGGCCACTCATTATCTTGCATAATAAGCGTGTTACTGGTCGCAAAATGGATGAACCAGCAAATAGGGCAATGGTTGAAAAGTGGAGGAATGCGGATGCACTTTATGCAACACCAACTGGATCTAATGATGATTGGTAAGAATGAATAGTTTGGTAAAAGGTATACTGCTACACTTCCACTTATATCATCATGGTCATACATGCAGTAATGCTTTGTGTTTGTTCCATTAAGTTATGCTTGCAAATTCGACTAGTAATTAAATTTGCTCCAGGTATTGGTTATATGCAGCTATAAAATTTAAGTGCTTAATTGTGACCAATGATGAGATGAGGGATCATACATTTCAACTTTTGGGGAACGACTTTTTCCCTAGATGGAAAGAAAGGCATCAGGTGAATGCTCTTATGTTATTGTCTTCTGTTTTCATCTGTTGAACATTGAACCTATATGTTATCATGTTTAAAGTTCCATTCTGAAGTCATTCTCAGCTATCAAATTTTCCTCATGGAGTTGTTTGTGAAAGTTGTCATAACAAAGCATTTATATTTCCAAATCTCAGGTACGTTTTGGCTTTTCTGATGCTGGTCCAGCGTTTCACATGCCTCCTCCTTGTTCTGTTGTAATCCAGGTGAATAAAGACCGTCTTAGTTTCTTTCATATGTAGAATTTCTGGAGCAGGGAGAATGATGAGGAGAAATTGTTTTTCATGAGTCTGTTGCAATGAATGAATTTGGGTTATAAATTCTGATTGATGAAAAGGAAAGTTTAAATTCAATGTATTTCAGGAATCTGAAAATGGTCACTGGCATTTCCCCATTGTGTCCGGAGATGAATATGAGGCAGACCGAACTTGGTTATGCGTGACACGTGCTAATTCTGAACTGGCCACTAAATCTGAAGGTATGGATTTTAGAACTTAATTGAAAAAGATTTGATGGTCCAAATTACTTTTTGTTTATTCTGTGGAATTTGGAAATCACTCCTTGAATGTGATTTAATTGCTTATAAAGGCATCATTCTCTAGTAATCTCCTTGTCCACTTGTTATGTTTTTCACCTTTTCCCTGACGATTTGTAATCCGGTTTGTAGTTTTGTTCTCATATTAAGCTGTTTGTAAAGACAAGATAGCAAAGAAGCTTGCACACTTAGGCCATTGATGGAGTTATGGCTTCATATGAAATATCATCTATGCATATTCAACTAATTCGTTGAGTACAATGCTTTATATTTATTAAAAAGCATCTATAAATGAAAAAAAAGCACCGTTTACCTACTGATACTGCTCACCACTGTTATGTACCAGCTGATGTGTGAGTAGTAGTGGGTGATGTATTAGTTAGTATTAATAAATGTGTGCTGATGTGGCAAGGATACTAATGGATACTTTGGTTAGTGGTACTATAAATAGAGAGGAAGTTAGTGTGAGAAGGAGTCTAGATATTTTGTCAGATCAGTTTGTTAGAATTGTGAGCATTGCTTATGTTCTTAAAGTGAGTTTTTGCTCATGGCTCTCAAATCATGAGAGATTAGGGCTTTATGTATCACATTGCTCCATTGATATCAATACAAACATTCGTTTTCTGAATTCTTCTATCGTGGTTCATATCAATCACAGTGGCCACTGTTTTTCATGTCTGCCCAGATATCATTTGCAGTAGTCATCATACCAAGATAGTTTCAGTTGTTTGGTTGGATGGATCCTAAACAGGGAAACAAGATGGTAATTTGAGTGTAAATAGATTCATGTGCTGAAGGATCATATTTCATTGCTTGTCATCACGTCTACTTGCCACTTGATTGACATGGAAATTAATTATAACCCAAAAGGAAATTGGTTTATCTTTTCTCTGTGATGAAATCTCTTTTACTCTTGCCAAGGAGTTAATGACTGTTTCTTTTAGTTGAGATCAATACTGAAAGAAATATACCTTCCAAATTCCAATGGCAATGGTCCAACTCCCTGGATATTTCATCCTCACCTTATTGATTTTCCATATCTGCTAATAATTAGCTTCAGCCATAAGCAATTATTCAAGTTGGGGACTAAATTATACTTGATGCACATATTTTTTATGGAAATGGGAAAGAAGTCCAATCACAACTGGCCTATTTAATCGAGCTGATAAAGGTCAACTACTCTATTGAAAGGAATTATATTTATCTCTGTGGTCGAAAGCTATATTTGCACGAGGTCATTTCCCTACTCCCCGTTATCTCACTTACTCCGGCCTTGACTGTTGTGTTTCAAGCTCAGAACTTACTTATGGCTAAGCTGATGACATACGAGAGAATTTAACAATTGATGTAATTGTGTAATTAGTTCCAAACGTGGCAAATAAATCTTGTATCCTGAAAATCACATTTATGCAGGTTCAGTTAGTTTCGGTATGCATTAATTTTCTTAGTCTTATGCAGAATGGCTTCTCCTAAATGTTATGCCTTTGCTTATTATTTTTGCTCTTTTTCTAGTATTCGGGAAGATGCTTTATCCTTGAATGAATGACAATTGGTTTATACAACAATTGTTTCTTTTGCATTATTCAGATATTCAGACAAATCAGGATGAGGCAATGCTGATGCAGCACGGCAGCAATGGAGTAGAAGTCAAGACTGAACCAATGGATGGAGATGATAGTATGGGCAAGAAACACCATCAAATATACCAAAATCTTAGAGAAATATTTTCTTCATCCACATCATCGAGTGAGTGCAATCTCCTAGCAGAGCTAGAGGCTGCAGAAAACTTAAGCGATTGTGCTATCGACTTCCAAATATAAACGTAATGGCTGTGTCTTTACTGGAATGATAACATTTTTGCACAAATGCCTCCATCTATAGACCTCTGTTTCTGTAAAAAGAAACTAGACACTTGCAATTCACGGGCAGCTTTCTTTGTCAAAATATTAGAGGTCAGGAAAGGAGATAAGCATATTCCCAGCTGTGTTTAATGTATTTAATCCAAGGTATAAATACATAACTGAGCTTCAACTCCCCCTAGCTGCCCTGCGGCCCTCTACCTATCTAGTATGTCGTCGGCTAACATTATTTCTTCACTTATATTTCTTTTATGTTTAACAGGATTTGAAGGCGGAGTGATTTTCTTCCTTAATTTTCAGACCTTGAGGTTTGTTTCTCATCACATGCGGAGATGCCATTCCTGATAAATTTGCAGAGTTGGATACCTTTATTCAATCTTATATTAGGTGGCAACAGAGTCATTTGGTTCAATATCGCCCTTGAGGTATATTAATTTTTCACATGTGACTTACAGGTAGGGCTTAGTAATGAGTGCCCTCTTATAGTTTGTTTTTATGGTAAATATGTATTATTGCTGTAATGTATAATGTATATGACACTAATTGTAGTCTTTTATTATTTTTTTTGGGTATGGACCATGTTAAATATATACATATGTTTTTGCAATGATCTGCATTGAGTCTTTGTTGTGGTTCTCTAGTCTTGTTTATGACTGAAGCTTAGGTGGTAAAACATTTACTAGAAATGATATGCTATTAGTACGGATGAAATGGTATTTAGCAATGAAATGGATCAGGTTTGCATTCCCTCTCCCGAAGTTGTAATAAATAATATCGTTAGCAAAAAAAAAAAAAAAAGACATTGGGATAATTTCAAATTCACCGTCTCAATTTTGTGTGTGTGTGTGTGTTTTTAATTTTAAATTTTACACTTGTTGAAAGTTGTCATATTTGTGCCAAATCAAACGTTTATTTGTTAAATTCACTATCTGGTGTCTTACTAGTACTTTTTAACCGATGAGTTGTCACTTATGTAAAATTTTAATTAGGTACATATTCAAACTTTAGGTATAAAATTGAAAATAGACATAAAATTTAGATAATGAATTTTAACCTAAATAAGACTTAGATGAATAGTTAATAAAAATTATGGTATTTACGTGTTGATTTGCTTGTGCCTACCAATGCATCATCTCATGAGGCGGATCACTCTGACGAAGTGATCAGCATAAACAAACGTGCTAGAGGAGATTGGGAGTTCTTTGGAAGAAGTTGGACAAAATGGCAGTCATAATATATGCTCACTAATTACTTTAAGCATCTGAGATATGAAAAACGATATCTATCAAGTAAGTTCGTTCGACCGGGTCTTAGTATGGTTCGTCTAAAATCTTTACAGTGTGTGTAATGAAGGAAATAACTAGAAAGAGAAGAAAAAAGAAAAACGAAAAGAAATTTGAATTTCAAGAAACTTTTCTGTGTATTTGGAAGTGGAAGATGGATTTAGGAGTAGATTAATAGATTCTTAGACGACAAAGATTGCTCTCCAATTGTCTGCAGCACTCGGCATTCTTCTCTATATTCGGAGAACCACCAGCTTGCTTGTCATTCACCCACCGTTTACAACTTTATTTCTTACATCACAAATTGCAAAGTTAACATCCATTACATATACACCCAAGGTAATACATTTATGGACCCAAATAGCATAATAAAGTACACTTAGTTGCCTATTGAACTTTACCACGCTTTGAGGTGGAAGTGGAAGATCTATTGCATTGGATTCTCTGGCATTGAACATTGTCATTGAAAGTGGGATGGTGGTGGACTAAGCTATGGAGTCATTGATCTAATAATGTGTATAGATGAGAAAACAATGCAAAGAAGTCTTGATGGGTGTGGTAAACATATCAGCTGCTTGATTCTTTGTGTCGCAGTGAACTAGCCCTATATCACCATCTTCCACCAACTCTTGCTAAAAAACATGAAATCTGACATGGATGTACTTAGTCGTTTTGAAAGTTTAATGGTTGAGTTGTTGTCCCAATACACCTTGGTTGCTCCTTTTTTTCTCCATCTTCATTTCTACTAATATTCTTCCCATCCAATCAACTTGACAAGCAGATGAAGTTGCTGCTACATACTCTGCTTTAGTTGAAGAAAGTGTCACTATAGCCTGCTTTTTCGAACATCCCCTGTTCCCAACTTGAAAACATACCTAATAGTACTCTTCCTATCATCCAAATGTCCTTCAAAATCACTACCCACATAACCTTTTAACTCACTTTTATCTCCTTTCTGGTAGAACAAATTATAATCTATAGTTCCCTTCAAATATCTTAAAGTTCGCTTGGCTACAAATAAGTGTTCTTGCTTTAGCTTCTCCATATACCCACTGATTGCACTAACGCTTTGCGTTATATCTGGTCGACTGGCAATGATATACATCAAATTTCCCACAATTTGTTTAAATAAAGTACTATTTACAGCTTCGTCCCTTGCATCTTTCAGCAATTTTACACCTTTCTCCATCGGTGTTAATATAGAATTACAATTCTTCATACTAAATCTGTCAAGAACATCACATACGTACATCTTTTGAAAAATAAAGATTCCACTCTTTGTTTGTGATACTTGAGGACTAAGGAAATGGTGTAACATTCCAAGATCTGACATGTTAAATTCCTGTTCTTGGAATTTCTAAAGCTGTTAAAATCACTTCCAGTAAATAATAAGTCATCCACATACAAGCATACCACCACCATCATGCCATTAACATGCTTCACATATAAAGTATGTTCATAAGGACATGTAAGAAAACCCTCTTTAGAAAGGTAGGCATGGATGTGGCTGCTATTTCAACCTCTAGGAGCTTGTTTTAAACCATAGAGAGCTTTCTTCAATTTGTATACTTTTTGTTTTTGACCTGATACAATAAATTCAGGAGTTTGTTGAACAAATACCTGTTCATTGAGAGATCTCCATACAAGAAGGCTGATTTTACATCAAACTGATACATAGACCAAGCATTTTGAGTAGCTAAACAATTGCGACTTTGATATTATCCAACCTTGCTACAAGGGCAAACACATCTGTAAAATCTACCCCAAACTCTTGCTCGTAACCTTTCACGACCAGACCAGTCTTATATTTGTCAATTTCTCCATTTGACTTTCTTTTGTTCTTATAGACTCAATTAACTCCAATGGCCTTCTCACCTTTTGGCAAATCAACGAGCTCCTATTTCTTTATTTTTTATTTTTTTCCTGTAGCCTTTATCTCCTCCACTATAGCATGCTGCCATCTCTCTTCTTTCATAGCATCTTCAAGTATAATCAAATCACAATCTACAAACAAGGTGAATTGATAAAGTTTTACATAAGATGTAAAATTGGTACACGAATATCAATTGTTGGATAGAGTTTTTAAAATTATATAAAGCTAAACTAAAACTCCTAAAAACTTGCTATCGTTACTAACAACTTAAAATTGACTCCACTACATCATAACTTCTCCTAAATATAAGGTAGAATATCCACTAACAAGTGTGATTAGCAACATACTCCTAAAAAGACTCCAACAAATCATATATGATCTACTAACAAAGTCTATTCATTTGTATTAGAATCAGCATGTTTATGCATAGTATGCTAAGAGGAACATGTAATCAAATCTGTATATTTGTACCAAAATATATATATATGTATCTAAATTATGCGTCGCGACTTTGTATGAAGTTGCTCATATGCAATTTAAGATAAGTAATTTCTAAAATATGCTAAATTAAATATATTAAGATAGATCACGTCAAAGATCGAATAAACTTTGTGAAAATCCAAGATGATTTTGGAAGTTAATTAGGCATCAACATGGCCATGTGCATCCTCCTGACGTTGAGAGGTCACTTTCATGTTAAAGCCGTTAGGTTGTCGTTAAGAGAAGCAAAAGATTGGCCTTCTCTTGTATGTTTGTGTTTGTCGACATGATTCGGTAATTTATGTAAACTCGCGTCCTTATGCATTATGTGGAGTCTTGTCAGAAACTCGAGTGAGCCTTTTCATTAGCAAAATATTTTTAAAATCTAAAAAGGAAGAAACATAGTATCACGGGACTACAAGCATTTTCTTTGTCATCTTCTGGTCCAATTTCGCACTACATGCTACTTAGAAACTCACAGTATCTATCTAGGTGCTCAGTAGCGGAATCACGAGTCTCCAATCACCACCGACCAATCTATCTAGGTGTCATATTCTATCATTCTATTTTTCTTTCTTTTCTGTATATTAAATTAAGGTAGTAGAGCAAAATCCAGAAACAATTTAAAATTATTGAATATTATACTAATGGAAGTTTAACTCGGTCAAACATACTACCTTACCATTTATCTACAAAAATTGATCCATCTGTATTTACTATATCACCTTTCTCAAGATGATAGACTTTAAAAAGGTAAAACTAACAAATTATAAAATTGGAAAAACACTCAAGTTTAGATAGTAGTTTTGGCATAACCCCATAAATTAGTTAACCTGTAAATAATGAATACTCATTTATGAATAATTTAAGCTTCCACTAAAGGTACCCTATGATATACTCGTTAGAGATTTAGAAAATAAATTTTTTATATTTTCTATATTAATTAGACACAAATAAATAAAAGTTCTAGAAGTTTTATTTTGTAAGTGATTTTTATATAAATTATACTTAAACGTGGTTACACTAGCAAAGGGTAGTTGGAAATTAGTTGTCAAAGATACCTGTTTGCTTCTTAATCATGTTTTGCACCGATATTCAGGTAAAAGAAGAAGAAAGACAATATAATCCAAAATACCAATTTATATTACGTCGAATATAGTCATGGACCTCATATAGTTTTCTTCATTATCCTATAAAATAATAATAATAATAATAATCTTATATGAGATGTATTATTCAAAAAAGAGAACATGATGTTTTGGCCCACAAATTATCTGAAGTTACGGTGCTAGTGATGGAACAAGTTTAGTGATAATGTCTTGTGGTGTCTTTCCACCCCATAAATCCATAAGCTCTCAGCTCTCATAGGAAACTCCAAAGAATGAATTAAGGAGAGTGTGCTCTTCTTTCTTGTTTCTTCACTGCCCAACATTGCCCTCCAATGGAGAAACATGTCAATACTAAAGAAAAGATAACGGTCGACTCTAAACCGGTCCAGCAAAGTTTAGACTCCGAATTCAAGGATGTTCTTCGGTTCAAAAAGTCCCTCCAGGTTTGATTTCCTGTCCATTTTGCTGTTTTCTATGTTTTCATTGAACTGCTCGGTGGTGTGACGATGGCCAGTGTTTCGTTCTTTCCTGTTTTGATTATTATTTATTTATTTTATTTGTTAAATTCAGGAACTGAAGGAGTTGCGCTCTCAGCTACATTATGCTGCGGATTACTGCGAATCCACTTTCCTAGAGTCGGAGGAGAAGAAGGCGTAAGTAGCCAGCCGAATTTGAGTTTCATTGCTGCCTATGATTAGGTTACATCGTGCTCAAGCATATTAGTGATTGTTCAATTGCACGGCTGTTCACAGGTTTAAGCTTTTTTTAGATAAGGGAGGGGTATCACTAACTTGAATTTCGCAAAAATCACGATTCTGTTTCCTTCTGCAGTGTAGTTGACAACACAAAGGAATACATATGCAGAGCTATGGTCACCGTGGTTGATCATCTTGGCAATGTATCTGCCAATCTTGATTGTAAAATTTCAACCACATGTTCCTTCTCAGATGCAGAGCTACGAATCAACTGCTTGAGCCAAGTCTGTATATTGACCTATACCTCATATGTGTTTTCGAATTTGTGCATGAATCATGCATGTACTTGTTTATACCACGAGTGATTAGTATGACATACACATGGTTTGTGATTCTTCTTTTGGATTTGGAGCAGAAAATTCTATTATGTGAACAATATGCAAACAGTCTTGCATTAACAAGGTTTAGGTGGAACCCGGTTTTGCCAAGGCACAATTCGCACTACTTAATTGCAGGTAGAGGACCTATATTGCATTATTTATGATCAAATGCTTATCACAGGATTGTTTTCATTGTCTTTCTGCTGCTTTTGAGTTTTCTCTGGAATTTTTATTCATTTTCCTTTTTTCTTTTTTCCTCCCGCTTGATCAGCATTCCAACGTAATGAGAGATCAAACCAAGTCGTAAGGTATGTTCACTATCTATAACAAAAAGTATCCTAAAAAAAACAAAAAAAGGACTTGTAACCATCCAAACCAGTGAAAGTATTCAGCCCAATCGAATATAAACAGGATAAATATCAATAGATCTTAGCCGAAGAATATCTAGACGAGTTTGCTTTACACAGACAAAATACGGTCGGAAGTCTATTGCATGAGAAACATTTTCTGGACATTTTGCAATTGTCAAAAATCATTGTTGTAGCAAGCTTTGCGAATATTAGTAGCTTTTATTGGTAATTGGTAGGTCAGAGACAGTCAGACCTTCGATAATGGTGTTTATGGGAAATGAGATAAACGATTTTGTTTTGAAGGGGGAAAAAAAATATTGGAGATGATTTTCCTCAATTCTGTAGATTTTTTCCTTGATAGTTAACCACTGATACTGACTATCAGCTGCTACCTTCCGACTCCCACAACCAACTTGCTTCAAAAGAAGCACCAGTGTACACAGCATCTTGAGATTACTATTATAATATTTAACAAGTATAAAATTTTGATATTAACAACTGTTGAGAGAGCTTATAGACCGTTTTCTGCAGAACAAACACATCCTAATATCCGAATCAAATAATTTTGCTAAAAAATTTAGTGGAACCACTCGTATAAGACGATGGATGCACATGACGTTTCAGCCAAAAAAGTCATAACAGCAATCCATTCATTTAAAAGTTATGCTTCGTTCCTCTTCACTAAATGCAGGAATCCTGAAAGTTCATCCTTTCATAAGTCAGAGGAACATGAGTACCAGACAGAGGAAGGCGTGCCTCTTTTCTTACACACTTGCACGCAGAAATCGCCACTAGCTAAGCAGTTGATAGCAGAAGCAACTATGTTGACAGACACGACTGCAAAAACTATAGGTATGAAACTTCAAATCCATGGACGAACTTTATCCAGCGATATGTAAAATCATCTCAAGACCATTTACAGGGCATTGTTCTCTACATAATTAAAAAGAAAAAAAAACATGAAGAAATCCAAAAACACTTTTCTTACGACCTGTTTGTTTGTCTCTTCAAATTATGCAAAAGTTCCTGTGCATGATGGCCTATCGATGCTGTCAAAGGGCAGTAATTCAACATTCCATTTCCAGGTGAGAAACTAGTATATGCTTATCTCAGGCTAACCTTTTTTTCTTTCTTTTTCTTTTTGGGTGAACATCAACTTTATCTTAGGCTAACTTTGCAAGACATTACAAGTTCTGCTCTCATACATTGTCATGTTGCAGGGTTCTACAAAGAATGGACGCAGCATCCTCAATAGAAAATCACCTCCAAATTCCAACATCTTATCCCTCATACGCCGTATTAGAAAAACATTATAAACCTGTTCATCTATATCCAGTAGCCCAATTTTGTGATTCCAGGATGGAATAGTTGATGCCCAGAAACTCTCTTTATGGATCTGTGGTGACTTTATGGACTATATTCCTCTCTGTCTTTTACATCCGTTGGTTTGGCAAGAATAAAAAGAAATAATAAAAGAAAGAAAGGGAAAAAAAAAAAAAAAACTCACAATTCCATTCTCTGTCAGATTTTTGTTTTTTACCACCGAATGTCGCAGAATATGACACAATTCATGCTTAAAGGTTCATCAACTACCTTGCAATATCTGTTCAACAAACCGAATTACCTATGTTTTAATTAGTGCAAAGGGGAAATGTCAAAAGGTCATAAAACAAGAGAAAGTGACAAACACGTGTGATCACCTCAATCATCATATCACGTGAAATCAATAACTCATCAAGTCTCAAGATTATCTGCAAATGAATCAATTAAAATGAATTTACATCATAGTCACACGACAAATGTTTGTTTGCAAGTCCACATGAACTAGGTGATGCTAAGAAGATGGTCTATCTGCAGCCTTTCATCAGATAGGATGACTGATTTGAGATACTGGTTCCACGGAACAACTTTGGTCTGTCCGTCAGCTTATCAGGTGTCTTACTTCCCCCAAAACCGAGAAAACATCCCTCCTGGAAAAATTTCAAGAAACTAGGCATGTATGAAGCTCCGTCAATGAAATTATGGCATTAACAGTGGCCGGGAAGCATTATGGACAGCATAAAATTAGCAGATTAGTGTATTTTCATGAAAAGATGAGGATGTAATAATTGTCATAACTATAAGTCCTGAAAGTATGAATTAGTGTATTTTCATGAAAAGATGCAACATTTTAAGAAACCATGTTTACCCCTAGGGTGTAATGGAAAGAGAAAGGTTGAGGATGTAATAATTGTCATAACTATAAGTCCTGAAAGTATGACTTACTATATAACCAGGAGGCAGATTCTCCTTCTCATCATGTAAAAAGTTGCTCCTCTTCTGGTTGAATTCCTCAACTTGGGATTGCACTGTCTTTGCATGCACTTTGGAGTTACTCATGGAGAACATTTCAGGATTGCTCAACAAAACATTTTCATTTATGGGAACTTCTCCAACACTCCTCTTCATCTCTGCCAGCCCAATGGCATTATAACTGCTTGTCCCAGGGCTTAAGAAGTAACCTGGATCCTGTAACCAAAAGTTGCACTTGAATGTAACTACTCAAGTTGAAATTTCACATCGGTAAAAATGAATATATATCTAAAAGTAGGAAGTCTCCACCCAGAAATGCGCAGTAATTAATTACAAACCAGAGAGCAAAAAGATATGATGTGCTCAGGGTAATATCATCTCTTCTACCTGAAATCATAGCCAGGTTTGCTCGGTTTTCTATTCTCAAAATCTTAAAGGTACATAAACATGGGGAAGTCTCTCTCCAGGGTTGAGTCAACTGGGATGTGAGAAATCTTTTCATGAAAAATATTAATAAGGTCTTCAAGAGAATATCATAGGATGGTTGGCCTCAATTATTTGTACTAATATGGACATGATCAAAAGGATTTATAACAACCAATAGTTGGCTTAAAAAATAGATGGAGCACAAGAACCCATAAAAAAATATTAATCGAGCTTGCTGAATAGATTAAGCTTTGATAGTCATAACATTCCTACTTCAAAACAACTAGTTAAAAACTCTTTTCATCTTAAATCAAGGTTAGTTGGCTGGACAATATCACTATTCCTTAATTAGGCTAAGTTATTATTGAGCTAGAACTGCTAAATACATGTGAACATCTCAAAATACTATAGGAATAAAATGACCACCAATTTTCGAACTACCTCAAGTGGCAGCTCACTGTCATTCCTCTCATCATCAGTCAAAGAATCCATAAACAATGTTGATCTCCATGTAGATGGTGATTCTAAAATTTCTTTCAGTTCCATAGAATCTTCAAATCTGTATAAACAGACAAGAAACAGAAAATTCCACCGGGAAAAAAAAATGAAACAGAAAAATCATTCATCAAATCATGATGAGAAAGATATTGGCCAGAGAAACAAAGAGTATTAATGAAAGTAGATGAAGATTTCATTGAAGTTGCAGTAGAAAATTCTGTTGAGATTAGCACCACAACTGTTTGACCCAAAAGCCGAAACTTATAGATTTGGTGAGGGTTTTACATTTATTATCTGAAACTCCCCTCACTCATGGACTAAGATTTTGACAAAAGCCCATTAAGTGCACTACTTACTTTAATGGGGTGAAATGACTGCATGGGGATTCAAATCCAAGACTTCCTACTGTAATACGATATTAAGGTTAGCACTGCAATAACTTAATATAAAAGCTTAAGCTTATAGAACTGATGCAAACTTTATATTTGTTACTTGAAATTAAAGTGTATGAGAATTTCTCTACTCACGAAATGCTTATTGACCACAAACTAAAAAGAGGACGATATACATGAAAATGAAGATACAAGAAATGAAGTTCTATGTTATGTTTGGCATGCCTTATTTTTCATACTATGTCAACATGCTTTTTATCCTAAAATAACAACAGAAATAATTAGTCATCTTTAGATTGGGCATCAGGTTTCCTTTAAGGCCAAAAAACAAGGGAGAGATTAGGCATCAGGTTACTTAAACAACATAAAATAAAGCTTAATTAACTGGAATGACACATTCACCCCATATTAAGTATTGGGGGGAGCTTAAGAAAAGCATAGCATATTTAACTAACCTCTCACTTTTGTTTTCATAATAGCTTGGAGAAAATACACTGTAAGAATTCTGATTAATCGACAAAGATTCCAAATCTTGGACGGTGAATTGCATGGTTGTCTCTTCTCCATCTCCACAAGCTAAAGATGACAGCTGCCTACTTGTCTCTGGGACATGTTGCTGAAGTGTAGAAAGGCAACATTAGAGTTAGTCAATGATGGTCCAAGGGATTGTCACCATATGGCAAGTTATGTAGACGTATTAAGAGTATATAACCAGAGAGTACTATTCTTCCGAGTCACGTTGTTAAGGACCTCTAGGATCTGGTTCTGGCATAGGAGCATCTTACTCTGATGCGTGTGTTGTTTGACCCAACTTCCTACTGTATGAACAGAGTACTTTTCTTTCACAAAAAACAGTTCTTGACTCTTGAGTACTCTGGTTTCTTTAATATAGGAATAATCTATAAATTCCAACATATTCCTTAAATAGGGTGGCTTGTGGTGATGGTTTGTGTAAGGATATAATGATTTTGAAAGAATCCACCATGTCATTTTTGAGAAACATGCACTTCTGCAGAACTCTTCTAATGAAGACTGGGAATGCTCACATGTAACCCATCAAAAACTTAAATGTTCAATGAGTTCCCACTCACATATTCATGCTTTGGCAATCAGGAGAGATGTGCCATACACTTAAATAGGCAATTCTTTGACCTTACATAAAACATTAAGCATGACTATTGAAGCTCAAACTTGTAATGATGACTATCTTCCGATAAATTGTAGTATAATAAGAATGGCACAAAAAAGCAAACTGAAATTGTACTAGGAAAAACAATGCCAATATTAGCAACATAGGAAATTGGAAGCTAGCAGTTACCGCAGCTTTTACATTGGTACTGGGAGTCACGTCCTTTGTTGATTCGTTTAGTGCATCATCGCACTTGGAAATGCTGCTACTTAGCCCTTTAATTTTCTCTTTCCCGTCTTCATAATTTACAGTTTCGTCCAACGTAGAGTTCTCCTTCAGGTGGCATGTAGTGCAATTGCTTTCCACTAAAGAGGTCATTTTATTCTTGCTGGGTCCATTCTCATCAAAAATTGCATCCAGAGAAGAAAAACTACTGGACAAGCTAGATATAGAAGACATCAGATTAGACTCTCTCTCAGGCCCTTTCTGTGCTTCAGCTACTTCTGAATTCATCATGAATTTCCGCATATGTCTTTTGCTGACAGAGGATGTACATGCAAAGAATTTATCATTTCCTTTAATCATGTTGTATGAAGAGCCCGCATATCTTGGGGAGTCACAAAAGTTGCATGGTGTTCCTGAGTTTATTGAAGACATAATCAGTTGACGAATGCCAAGGGGACTGTAAGCTAGATCTGTATCATCACCATATCCTGTAAGAAGACAAGTACTAAAGGGAACATCCATTCTGGGAAAGCAAGGAGCCTTCGTAAAAGGAGATCTCAGATTCTCTTCTTCATTTGAAGTGGTGATATTATCATCAATTGAAGGAACAATTCCTGTAGGGTCTGTACATAAGCTGCTTCTTGTCTTCAAGCCATGATGTTCTGGGGAAGACTTGACAACTCCTGAGTCTAAGGAAGTGAAAATATCTACAGGAACCAGTTCGGGATCATTCTTTCTCTCATCAAATTCAAGAGAATTATCCATCTTCTCCCCAGTACAATCAGTGAAGTCAACATTGATGAATTCTCTGCATGAAACCACATTCTCAAGTTCAAGAGTCTGTTGTAAGACAATTTTGGGAGACGCACATGCTTGTGGAGCATGCAAGAGAGATTGAATACAAGATGAGCTTTTGTTTTCAGTGATGTTATTTTCATTTGATACTTGTGAAGGGTGTCCATTTGTAAGGGATGCTTCAGTTACTTCACACGAGAGTTTAGGCTTAGAGTTTTCTCCACCAGTTGCAACGAGAAGCTCAGGTGTAGCATGACTACCAATAGGATCCTCTGATGTTAATGACAATGCAGGAAATATAGGGGCTCCTGATGAAATGCCAGATCCTGATTCAATTTCTTGCCACCGATTGATACCAGACAATTCCAAACTTCTGCACATGGTTGAAAGTTCCTGCAAAGAATTAACTTATCGCTAAACCCCAGAAATTGAAATTGATTATATAACATTTCACCCTATTAGGGACCTCTAGGCAACAAATATGAACTTACAGCCACATATTCTGCTATATGGTCAAGTCCAGAATGACTAAAATTTTCTGGCACATCGGTAGACTCAGATGTCCCCTCCAATTGATCAACACAATCCTCGCATCTATGTTGCATCGTTGAACAGGATATATTTAACTCTTCAAAAGAAAGTAAACCCTGAAACTGCTCGAGTAAACCTGATTGCACATAATATTCCAGCTTCTTCTTCACAGAGCTGTTCCAGTGGTTCTTTATGGCATTGTCTGTCCTGAATAAAGCGAGCAGAACAGACCATAAGTCATTCTAGTGTACAAAAGCTGTTATGTATATGACCAGAGAAGCTTTACTCTTTAAAGAATTCAGTTGCAGACTTAAAAAATTAATCGATATACGAAATGCCTGCCTTCCAGGCAAAAAATTTGTCAACTTGGCCCATTTATTGCCATATATTTCATGTGCACAGATTAATTTCATCTCCTCTTCCTCTGTCCATGCATCCCTCTTAATAGCAGGATCAAGATGATTACACCACCTGAAACCAAAAAAAAGTTAAACCCAGTAAACCATGGTTACCTTTTATGCTTACTGCAAAATTTTTGGTGTAATACATGGAACCATACTGTAGGCAGTTCAATAAAAAATGACGCAAGTGAATGCATGTGATATGAAGCTACAGAAGGCCATTTGACAAGTTTTCTCACTGTTAGTATTGCAGAAGAGGCAAATCCTCCTCCACCCTTCTCACCTCATTGACTCAGCTCAAAAGCTGGTATCACATTGACAGTAAAGACAGACATGAATTAATAACATATCAAACTCAACAGCCTTATATCAATTTATGTCCTCCTGGGAATGTCAAAATATGTTTTTTTGCAGGAATACCTTCTACATTTTCAAAATTGGCCAGGCAAGAAATTCAAATTAACTCAAGAAAATAAATAAGATTTCAAGCTCAATATTGAAATTTCAGTACATACCTTTCCCTACACTGTTTTCCAATACGTCCAGGTAAGGCTTGTGCAATAGCTGACCACTTCTTTGGCCCATATTTATTCACCAGAGAAATTATAACTTCATCCTCCTGCATATAAAAATAGGTCAAAAACTATAATTTTCTTCTGTTATTATCATGTCAGACCATCTCCCAGTTATCAAAAAAGCACTTTACTTGATAGAAAAATTCTAACCTCCTTAGACCATGGACCTTTTATTAGTTCAGGATTTAAGACTTTTCTCCATCTATGCAGGCACTGGACATCAGTTCGATCCTTGAAATACTCAGCTGCATAAATTCATTCTGTTAATCAGTGTCCATATATATTGGCTTTATGATCCAACTAAACCTACAAGAAGGAGGTTCGTGTGAATAAGTAAAGGAGAAGTAATTACATAACCAAACTGTCCCCCCCTCCCTTTTATCTAATGAAAATGAAGATTGGTTGTTTGAAAATTTAAGAAAATTAATGCCATACATGCTTCCTAAATTGGGTCCTGTATAAGGTGTTCTCACAAGATTATGACGATGTCACTCCCCAAATTATATATGACATGATTTTATGTTTTCCAATGATTATTTAGCATCAGAAACTAATAAAAATTTTGTGGATAAACACCCTTGAAAGATAGGCTGTACATCATCCATAATTTTGCCGTGTAAATGCACTCCCTCAAACACTGGGGGGCTTCAATAAATATGATCAATAATGAAGTGTTTTGTTTCAAAGTAAGAAGAGATCTCCAGTACCCATATTCTGCGCATAATTACTAGTCTATTGATCAAAATGAGGCGTTGAAACAATATTTTAATTAATAGTGAAGTGAAAACATAAATCAATTGATTAATATTGAGAACCACAAAAGATCCAAACTCTAAGTTGGCTCCTCCAAACTTTAAGTTGGCTCCCAGATTTTATTTTAAGCTAGTGAACTGATATCCCCTTTCTTTTTGATACAGATAAGAGCTGGGAATCCATATAACCATGTAACTTAGCAAGCCCGGCCAATATGCAGGATTTGTTATGCACAAGAGAACAGTGGAAAGGAGAGTGTTAAACTCATAAATTTGATCGTTCTTTTCCTCTTTTAGCTCTGTAACAAGTGATAAATTTCTGAATGCAATGGTAATACCTATTTTCTTCCAGCACTTTCCCCCAAATCGTTGAACCAATTGGCATAGTAACTCATCCTGGAAGCAACCAAAATTTGATAATATTCAACAATGTGATATTGGTTGAGTATTCTAGAGAGCAAGAAAATAATATACGGATCACTAAATAAGCAGATGAAATTATTCCATGGGAAGAAGCTCTTCACAATCGCACAATTCAGTGAACTACCATAAAGTGGTAAAGCACTAGGTGGAGAAAAATCAAATATTAGTTTGCAGGTTTCATCATCCATGAAACATGTGACACTATCATATCTAAGGAGCTTGGTATGTAAGTCTGATGTGAGAATCTTCAAGAAATATGCATGTTCGTCTTCATTACTTAAGGCAGAATTTTTTATCAATCAGATAAGACTAGCATGCACTAATCCACCAATCCAGCTTCAACAAACGTAGAAGTCCAAAGAAGAGAATCAAACTTGCATGCAGACACCACACAGTGACCTAGACTTTGTCTTGGACTGTTTATGTACACAATAACAACCTCTTCTGCTGTCCATCGCCCCTTTGTTGAGCGCCTGGTTGGGCCACTGGTCCTCCTAAAAAAATAAGTAAAGCATTATTGGAAAATGAAAAATAATAATAATAATCTAACTCATTAGGAATAAATAGAAGGAGGTTTATAGGCTAAAGCAACACTGTATGTTCGACAAGAAGACAGAAAACTTGATGTTCCACTATAGATTTTTTTTTTTCCTTCCTAGGGTAAGATTGTTCTGCAATAGATGTTGTTATGGAAGTTTCAACTTTTTGCTGACACGTCAAGCATATATTTCTTGCATGCAGATAGATGCAACTAATATTCAACAATCCAAAAATTTTTTTAGCAGACTTACAATCCCATGTTAAAACATAATACAAGTATTAAAGCAACCGGAATGAAAAAAGATGTGGCAAAATTATTCAGTGCCGGTTATGGAAGCCAGGCTCCAATTATTCAATTGACAAATTCAACGGTACTTTCAATTTGCAATGACACAACATATGTCCTATTTTGCAATGGAATGTGTAAATTTGTTCCCTTCAAATACAACTACATCAACAACTTAAAGCTTCCTCAACATAATAATTCATAAGTCAGCATTAGCAAATTGGAGGAACCTCGAAATGATGGAAGAATTACCAATAAAAACGACTAGGCTGTTGGAAACCGTTGCTGCTTCCCTCAATAAGGGTGATTGGAGTCCCAGCCCTTTTAGAACTTCCTGTCCTAAGTCTGGTCATGTTGAAGTGATGTGCAACTAAAGCTGTAATCTTTCACAACCATGTCACTGTGACTCATTTCATGGAGATTGCTGGTGAGCATTACTGATCTACCAGATTTACCTTCAATTATGCTCCTCCTAATACAAAGCCAAAACTTATTGTCTCTTAAACTTATAAACCAGAAATCCATGAATACTTACCAGTCACTACTCTAAATACTTATAACCATTTAAAATTTAATGTCCTTGATTTTACATGCTCATTTGAGCTAAAATTCATGGCAAGAAACTCAAGTCATATTTGCCAATTCCACGATTGAACTATTATTTTGATCAAATTGACTACTCACAAGTACCCCCAATGAGTTTTCAGCCAGAAATGCGTCTTAACATCAAAATAATAGTTAAGTGGCAGAATTCAGAATTTAGCATAAGTGAACTACAATGGACTTACCATCACAAGTTGTCTATAGGGTCCACAATGTCAGACTCCGATTAATTTCCACCCAAAAACCAATCACAGTTATAAGCCGCATGAATATGATTATGCAAAATTAATTCTCCCCAGTGATCCATATAAACATTGTACTGCTAGAACAACATAAGCATGCCCATCTTGACCAATATTAAGCCAGAATAAATAAGCATACATTTTAATGCGAACAAAAAGAAAAATTTAGATGAAAAATAGGAAGTTAAAGCAAAACACATAAATCCATTTGGAAAAATTGAACAATCAGAAACAAAATTTACAAATAAAGGTGCAATTTTTTTTTTTTTTTAACAGTTGAACTCACCAAAAAGGAACAATTGGTACAAGAAGTCCAAGGATGATACTTGTGTTATGGGTTTAGGAGAGAGGAGTACAACGGTCGAGAAATTTGAAAATGGAGAGAAAAATGGAGTGAAACGGTCTGATGAGTTTGAAAAAAAGGATAGGGAACGAAACGTCGGGAGAAAATAATGCATGAGAAAGGGGGAAAATTAGGAGTTTGAAATGAGTGACTGTTATGACCTAAAGAAAAGAGAGTGTCCGTTTCCTGAATTTGGTTGGGGCGTTCGGACTTTTGGAGTTCGCCTTGTGAATTTGAATCCCAACGGTTGCGCTACCGGTTTTTGCCGGTAACCTCTATTTTATTTGCAAGTCCTATCTCTGCGGAGGATTTGCGAGTCATAAAAATTAAGTATTTAGATTATGATTTTTTAAAAAACATAAAGAGCTTTTTATTGGTTATTCAGACCATTGTACTTTTAAAGAATGATATAGAAGAAAGAGTGACGATGAATATCGCGATAGATTTGTACCAAATCAGTCACAAAATTTTAAAAAACAGATAAACAGAAAATAGACAAAATCAAAGCAATTGCACACATAGCAATAATTCAAACATTTCGTAATGTATTTCGAACTCATGTTTCGTTATATTACTCATCTCCCAAAAAGAGTGCTTTAATAATTTTTTAAATTATTTTATTCAACATTACTACAGTAAAACAAGGTCTAATATACTTTATTAATTCGAAATCCATACATTCAATTTCAAACAAAAGGAGCCTAAGTATACATGGAACCAACATAAGGGGTGCATTTATAATGAAATGTTTGAAGAAATATTGTATTGCTTCTTTCTAGTTAACAAACTTATAATTTCATCTTTTTGCAAAACTAAAGCCACAGCAAATATGACTTCCCTTATTCTCTTGCCCTTCTAATTCTCGTAGAAATTTAAAAACTCTCTTTTTCTTTCTCCTCTTAATTGTGGCATGGGCATCCTATTTCATTTCAAGGTAAATTCTTGTCTTCTTATCACTCTCAATTATCATGTGAGGAATGGTTAAGTATAAATAAGGTTTTGGCTATTGTAACATAGTGAGGTGCACTGTGCGAAAGAAGAAATGCAACTCTTGAGCCTTAACTTGTATCGTAAAACCTTAGTACTCCAACATGGGTCAAAACACCGTACTTCAATTGAGAATAAGGCATTAATTAAAAAATAAAAACAAAGAAAGAAAGAAAAAAACCTTGAGTGTATACAGGTAGTGTGAACACCTGCTTTTAGCATTAGAGCGCACTCAACTTTAAGAAAATTACCAACTTTAATATTATAACATGATAAATAGCTTTACAACATTACATCAACATACTATTTACATATAATATAACATGGTGCTCTTTCAAACACCATGATAAAAGACTATAATTCAAAAAATTTGCTCCTAATACTCCTACCCCTCCCTGAGTATAACCACCATTTCATGCTCCACCTTCTATACATGAGGTTAGAGAACTTACCTCTTAACTCATCTTATAGTTAAGTGAGAAAAAAGACAAAAGACAAAAAAAAAAAAAAAATTCACAATACTATCACAAGAATAAGCTACATGAACAAATGCATATAATGCATTGTGCCTCGCATGAGAGATACTCTACATTGCACATTCATTAGTTCTATACCAGTTATGAGTAGGTGCAATATGGTTTAGTATGGGTCACTTCCCTCATCTTATCGAACTGAACTTAAAATTAACAATTCAATTTCTTTTTAAATTGAAATTAATCATATGATTTGATTTTTAAATTTTTTGAACCTAAAAAAATGGTTAAGTACGATTTAACTTACAATTCAAATCATTTGTTTTTTTAAATAAAATAGGATTAATGTCGTGGTTTACACCTTAACTTTACTACTTTTTTTTTGTAATTATATACTTGAAGTTTTAACTTATCTAATTATATACTTAATTAAAGATTTAGTTGTCATTGCCTATACTTCAGTTAACATCACATCACACAGTTAGTTTAATTAGTACGATCAATCAATAGGGTAACCGCCTATGGCTTTAGACGTAAACCCCATGAGATTTCAATAACCTAAAAACGAAGTCAAACAGAAAAGTCTTTGGATAGTCCCTAAAATCACCCAAACTTAATAATAAAACCCTAAGTAGAAGAATCGAACCCTAAACGTTAGACTAAAACCTTAAAGAAAATAAAGCCCTAAAATCTTAACTAAACAAGCAAAACCTTAGGAACAATAATACTTGAAAAAACCCTAGAACAATAATAAAAATCCTAACAAGATTGTTAAGCGCTAATTAAATGATCAAATATCTTAACATGACAAATAAACACTAATAGTAAAGTTAAATCAATTAATAAAAGTGATCGATATTACTAAACAACTAAAACCTTAACTTTTGAGCTTATATGCAAATCAAATTACTATAAACGAACATCAAACCCTGAATAAACCATAGGTACACATGTAAGGTGCTTAAATTAACTAAAGTGTAATGTTAAAAACCTAATAAAACCCTAAACACACCCTAACTATACTTAACTATGTTAATTGTGCTTAATTATCATCAATCACCCTAAACAAACCCTAATCCTAAACCGACACTTATTACATCTTAATTTACTACAAGTTAAGTATGATTAAGGACAACAAGACAACCCCTTAATTACATTTAGTATATCTTGTAACTTAAGTGGACACTATTTTCCACAAATTGGCAAAAAAGCAAAGGGGTACATGATCCCCATTTAGGCTAAACCTTCACTACCCATATAACACATACTTGGTCCCCCCTTTCTCTCTCTATTCACAACCGGCCACTCTCTCCCTCATCCCCTCATTATTCTCCATTTTCTAAACTCTCAAATACTCTCTAAAATACGAAAAACCAAAACACCCTCAACTCCCTTCCAACTAGCCATCGTAAGCACCATTGCCGGCCACCCTACCGCTACCATCACCAAACACCAAGCTCCTCACCATACACACACACACACTCTTCTAACCCTTTGACATACATACACACCCACATACATACACAAAGTCCACGGAACACACTTACAAGGAAGCCATCCATACTCCTTACTCTGGTAAGTGTCTAGCTAGATTTTCTTTTGTTTTTCTTATAGGATAATGATAGGAAGTTACATTTTGATGAATAATATTTACTTTACAACCATGTATTATATGTTTAAGATTGTTTCATGAAGAACAAACATGGTTAGTGAAAGAAAAAAACACCTTAATTAGAGTTATAATACTAATAAGTACGCAAGTGTAGTATAATGTTGGTTTTAGGACTAAATCACTAAGTGATATGATAAAAGCCCCATTTCTTTTTCATGCCGCCACTTTCCTAGTCTCACTTCACTTATCTATACAATATTATGTTATGATTGTAATTATAGATGAGTAAAAACATTAGTTACTTAAGGGAAATTACCTTAAAAACAAGTGTTACATGAAAATGGAAGGAGTAGCCTTAAGAGCACATGATGGCCGCCACTTCCTTGAAGACCCCAAATTTGTAAAATTTAGTTTATTAACTTAATAACATGATTATTTAGTGTTAAGTGTGATCTAGGATTTAATTAACCAAGTTAAGTAGGTTAATGTGTAACTAAGGCCCTAAACTAGTTTAGTTCATGATTAAAGACTTAAAAATGGTATTAATAATCACCTTAACTTAATGACCATATTTGTAAACTTAAAAAAAAAGTGGGCTAAACTTAAGGTCAATGTTGGGCTTAAGCTTAAAAAGACGATTGGGTTTAAGCCTAGAGCCCTAAAATGCAATTTAAGCTTAAAAAGCTCAAGAGAACTAAGTTTAAAGCTCATTTAAGAAAGTGGCCAGACCTGAACCTTAGGCTGAAAGGCTTAAAATAAGTTTATTAAAAGGCCCACTAAGCTCAAAAGCTATCCAAGAGCCCTACCATAAGCCCCTTAGTGATTTAGAGCCTTAAATTTAGAAAAAAGGGGGCCATTTAGGCCCATAAGAGTATCACTAAAGCCTTCACTAAAAACTTAAAGTATTGGGCAAAAAAAGCCTAATTAAAATACTTAAAAGGAAGCCTAAATTGTTAAGTGTAAGGCCCAAAATCAAAAACTATGCCTAAGGCTTAAAACTAGGCCCAAACCTTAAACTGACTTAACTCACCATTTAAGCCCACGACCTTGTAAGGCCCAAACTGAGAACTTATTGACCCAAGAACCCAAAAATAAACTCACCAAATGAAAGAACATTTGAAAATGATGAAAATAACTCTAAGATCACAAAAATGAAGTTAAACTGAAGAAACTATGTTCGAATTATGAAAACAACTAAAATAGGGTTATTGAGTAACAAAGCCTAGGTAGTTGGTGCAAACAAAATACTCATAAACTTTAAATGAATTCTTCAGGTGACAAGGATATCAAGTTGGACGTAGTTAAGGACTATTGGGACTATTAGGACTGCTCTGCTAGGTGTTATAGCTAAGTGAGTATACCACCCCCTATTTTACTTTGTTATGTGCTTGTAGCTAGTACACTATCTAATTATATTTGATAACTGAATTTGTTGCATGTTAAGATATATGGGATATTGTATGTGTTTGCTATGGTTGATTTTACTTGCAAAATATCCTAAGATATTTCGGATATCCATGCTTATTGCATTAGAATCTAGGATATTGAAACGTCCGAATATATTTGTCTAGCCACCTATGAATCTGAGTTAATAAACATTCAACCTTTAATTAAACTGGATATGCATTGTATCTCATAGCGTAAATTAAAGGGCATCAACATCATGCAATAGAACGGGAGATTATGCTTAGATGGATCTATATTGATATTATGTATTGTGCTTGTTATCGTACAACACATATCGTATGGTATATTCTTACCTTGACCTTTAGGATTAATTCGACTCTTGGGAATACCACCTTCTACTTAAGGCAGTGCCATATCTACTGTTGACGGTGATGATATTGTTAAGAGGCTTTATATTAAATGTGGATACCTAGGTCCTAACGTGCTTATGTACTTCCCAACCCGAGCAACAGTGGCATAAAAATCGTGCTGTATACAATTACCAATTGACTGTATATACAATTGCATTACATATGCTTAATCATGCATTCATATTATATTGTTTGATAGTAAAGTATGAAGGTTACTCACTAAGCAACTAAGCTTACCCCCTTATAGTTTGTTATTGCATTAGGATCTATAGCCGATAGCTAGAGCCAGGTCGCAAGATGCCCAAGGTTAGTTGCACCAGCATGAGTTTGATCAGTGTGAAGAAGATGAGAGCTTAAGAGAACACTCCACTTATATTTGAACTCTTTATTATTAATTAAGTATCCTTAGTATATTAAGTAGCATGGACTACAAATAATGACTTATTCTAATTCTGTATGACTTTTATTAGGGGAAAACCTTATACCTCCTCCCCCCCTTCCTATTTATGTTTATATTAGTTTTAAACGGATGACATGATATGTGCTCAGTTATTATTTGATGCTAGTTACTACGAGGAAGTTGAAGTTGGGTAAATTTTTCGTATAGTATGCTAAAGACTCTTAATCAAAGATAATACTTGATCTCAAATCTTCCTATATTACATGGTGGTATTGCTACGACTCGAACTCCCTCCAAGTTGTCACATTAGAGGGTTATGTAGCCCCCTTCAAGTGGTCATTGATCACTTGTTACAAAACAATGAGTCCTGACTTACTTAAAAAATATTAGCCACAACTCACTTAAAAAATGTAGGTTGTGAGACTTATTGATGACCATAGGCAGTTGCCCATGGCCCTAAGAAGGTAACATGATCCCTTTAAGAGTAGGCAGCTATCTTATTGGCTAGTTATGTTGACTAGACTAATGATATAAATTGAAATTGATTGATGTGTAGATAGTGACAAAAAAATCTTCAATTAGATGTATAATTAGATAAATAAAAACTTTAAATATGTAATTGCAAAAAGCAATAAAAATTGAGATGTATACTATGATATTGCCCCAAAAAAATGTGAAAAATTAAGGTTTGGCAATGTTTTACATTTGGTATTGTTGCATTATGTCACCGATGTTACGTTACTACTTATTAGTTGTTACACTTGACATGTTGCAAATATTATATATAGGAAATGGGATGATGGACATTTGGACAACAACCTATAGAAATTGCAAATTGCAATATTGAATAACATGTAAAAGGTTGCAATATTGAATATTTGCTTTACAACCTGTAGAAAATCAAATAGCAAATTATTAAGCAACATGTTGACCTTGCAATTCCAGCATGTTAAGTGCTTAATAAATCCAAACCAAATATTTAAAATGACATTACTTTACTCAAGGGTGATATGTATAGCAGTTGATTCTACCATTTTACTAACTTCAACACCGGAAGAGATTATTTAGAAAAAAGAAAATGTAAGCCATGATCACATAATAAATACATGTCGAGAAAAAATCAAATTATTTTATTAGTTTCACATAACAAATTAAATTTTTTGTACCCGAATAAAAAACTTGCAAAGCTTAAAGATTTTCCTCCACACATAATACTGTACCGGGATTTTAGCCAATCTTGTGCACAAATAAAGGCTTCCACCATGTAAGGAGTTAGAGAACTTTTAAAAGAATCAAGTACACGACCACCAATGCTAAAAATACTCTTGGAAGCCATAGTTGATAAAAGGATAGCCAAACACATCTTTTACCATCAAATAGAGGATAAAGAATTTAGAAGAAAATCATCTCTACCAATCTAATACATTAAGGTCCTTATTATCAATATTGTCACAATCTTTTCTTAAATACCTTTCTAATACATTCTTTTGCAATAGTTTTTCCCCTCCTCCTATCTCACAATCGAAAACTTTTTTCCATGGTTTACGATCATCATTTTTCATCTTTAGCCGTTTTTCCTTCACATAGCTTTAAGAACATGAGCTATTATTATTGTCCTTATGCCCAAAACTAAACTCATAATGATGAAAGTGCCTAATTAATTTTACTCATGAGTAGAGTTGTCATGACCCTAAAGAGGGTCTAGTAGGATTATTTAAAATTTTCATAACATGTGTGCACCCATAATATAAAAATCGCCTTGCAAATTAGAAATTGCAAGACTCTAAATGATTAATCACTAAAGTTACTGATTTTTTTTTAAGTAAATAATTTACTATAAAATACAAATATAAATAATTATGGGTGTCCGATATCCCACAGCTTCTCAGAACCGCAGAGAATTGGTATCCCCTACCAAATAATAAGATAAGATATATCAATATTATAAAAGAAATATAAGAAAAATTAAATTATCAACAAAGGTTGCTTATGTATCATCTAAGGAGTACTTAGCTATTCCTAATACTAAGATACATATCTTCATCTCACACTCAGCACTCGAGACTTATCCCAATTCCAATGTAAGTAAACCTACAAAAGAAACTATGAGGGAGTGAGCATATAACAGCTCAGTGAGTTTGTTCCTCACCACCACCGTTCAAGCAAGTTATCACACATTATTATCACACATGCAAGCAAGTTATCTACATACAAAATGAATGTAGGAGCGATGAATGCAAGCAACACATTCATAGGAGTCTAGAACTATGGAAGGTGTAGAATTACGTCGTCTATACTTCGATTATCCCCTATACTTACCCGCATAGGACACCTCAACTTACCCACATGAGGCTACCTAGGGGCCTCACCCCCTAGGCTTCACTCGACTATTATCCTAGCCAGGAAAGAAATTTTCAATTCAAATAGGGGGATTCCATTCTAGGACTATCCACCCTCCAAGGCCTCTCGGGTACAACTTGCAAGTCCATCTCGCAAGCCAAAATTAACCAAATTTGCAAGTCTATCTCGCAAACCAAAATTAACCAAGGCCTTACAGGCACAATAAAGCAAGTCCTCTCGCTATCAGGTGGAGAACCCATGCTAACTTTGCTTTAACGATAAAATATCATTTCTGGCACTGCAGCCCTTATCAAAATCGTATAAAATATGTTTAAGATTAGGAAAACTTTTTCCAAAAGTACCCTTTTCAACATTTTGCAAAGCTAGTACTCTCCATCCATACATTTACTGGGTCATAAACATGCGACGAATAGAACCGGTTATTTGGGTCAGATATTTATATTTATCAATTTAAAAAAAAAAAGTGATCATACAGATGATGGTATACGAGCAGAACAATCATTCAAACATACAAGCAGCAAAACATACAAGCAACAGCAAGCAGCAAAACATACAAGCAACAGCAAGCAGCAAAACATAAGGTCATTAGAACTCCCTCACCTGGATTATTGCTCATTCTCCAAACTTTTGGGGTTTCCAAAACTCGATATTGAACACCTAAAATATAATAACACTTATAAGTATTCTGTAAAGTTGGACTCCTTAGTTAACTAAAAGTCTATTGTAATTTTTCTAGTTTCCCCCAATATAACCCAAGTATAATGTGTATAGGGTTTATCATACTCAATGGGGTTAATAATAACTATTTTCTCATATTTGTAAGTTACGAGACTTCCTTTATATATTTTGGAACTTTTTCGTTTTAGCTCGAATCGTTATGAACTTATAGTCCATTTTGATCGTTTTCGAGCGTATTTTCTCGTAATGAGGTTCGTTTTAGATGTTGTAACTCGTAACGTAAATTGTGATATAAAAATATCATAAAAATTATTATTTAAATTTAAAAAATTATAAAATATTGATTTTTGCTTTTTCGTAACATATTTATGATTTAATAATTATTTAAATCATATATTTGATATTTTTATTATTTTGGGTATATTTTCCTATTTTTGAGATTTTTACTTTATTATGATTATTATTATTATTATTGCCTTTATTATTTTTCCTATTTTTCATTTTCTTATTTATTATTTTTCTTATGTACCTCATGATTATGCATATATATATATTCATATACTTATAATATATAATTTATAGTTTATGTTATGGAAAATTCTTAAATTACGGTATCATATATATATATACACTATATATTACAGGTATTATATATGTATATGTATTTATTTAAAACATACTTTTATACACATATTCATATATTTATATATATTTTATATTTATTTATATATGTCTTACATATATACATACCTATATATTCGGCATATATATATACTTATATAATGTTTATCATAAAATATGTATACCATACATTACCTATAGAATTTGCCGTATATTATAATACTTATACTCTATATTATATATATATTTATGTGTCTCATATTACTACTTATGGAAGTATGTTAATATATGGATATATATACTATACTATACGATTACATATGTATATATATACTAAAGTAATTATACAAGGATACACATATATATATAATTTCGGTACAAAACATACATATGTACTATAGTATAAAACACATAATACTCATTATATGTATTTCGAAAAATATATATAACACATCTACTCATGTATAATATACTTATGTACATACATGTATACATATCTAATCTTATTCACTACAATATCATGTTTATAAGAAAATACTCTACAAATACTATCTTTATACATATATATATATTATACATCTACAAATAAATACTTACCTATTTCTTTTAATTTCTTTTCTTCTTCTTTCCTTCCTTCTTCCTCTTCTTTTTTTCTTTTTCTTTTCCTCTAGTCTTCACGTTTTGTTTCTAGGTTTTGGGTTTATATTTTCCAGAATTTAGTTGCTTCACTTTCACATCCACTTTTAGTTGGGATAATTACATATATATATATATACATATTTGATTTAGCAATTATGAAGAAAGGACAATCTAATCCCTTGTATTTAATTTGCCTTTGCTAATTACAACACTTGGCAATTGCATTTTATCACGTGGGCTACTGGTTTTGGGTCTTTAATTTGCTAATTTTGTTTTACGTCTTGCGTAGGAGAGAAATTGAATTGGAAATGAAGAAGGAAAATAAGATAAATTGGAAATGGAAAAGAAGGAAAATGAAAGTTATGAACAATTATATGTAATTTTTTGAATCATATAAATTAATATGATTCTCCTCGTAAATTAATTTTCAAATTTTTGTGAAATTTTATTAATTTAATTGGTACCCATTACAATTATAATTTTTACAAGTTATTGTGGCAATTTCGTTACAATTTCATATGAATAGGCGATTTAGTCAAAAATTACATTCGACTATAATTTTATCGCTATTGTGTAATATTTAACTATTTTATAGGTTTATATTTATAATTTTAGGGTTTCAAATAAGTTCGGGTTCAATTTTGGTTAATGGTGCTTAAAGCAGTTTTAGGGTTTTAGTATACGATTTAAGGTTTTAATCAATTTCTAAGGTTTTTACTACCTATAATATATTTAAATTTATAATTTATTAAATTTTTATTTTGCTTGGCTTTGATGACTCTTCAAGTCATTTCTAGTATTAGGGTTCACTTCTATTCTTAAATAGTTAAATTTGCGGGGTTTACAAGAGTCGCATTTTTAACATCAAATACATGTTCAACTATTTAATCAACATAAGATAACTTCTTATGAGGATCAAGAACCATTAAACAAAAGATAATACATTGATATTTTCCTAATGCTTATCATGTTTTCTTCTCATTCTTAAAACCATCATTCGCTTAGATGGATCACTACTTTAGTATTGCTCATTAATTTTGTAGCCAACACCTAATATCTCTTCAATAAATTGGTTGCAACTTGTAAAAAGAGAGCTTGAAATGCTTAAAGTGGCATCATAAATGCCTTCAAGAATGGTAATATGGTGCGGACATATTCCCAATCCCTATCTATAGGAACTCCACTCATTTTCTCTCTTTTAAGTTTTAGTCCAAATTTGTCATTATTAAGTTCTATTAATGCAAACGCCTTTTCAAACTTTACAGCTAATTTCAAATCAAGTAAGTGAAGTTTTATCTAATTTCCATATCTAAAGATAATGATGCCTTACTTTCATTTTTTTTCTAAGCCATTCAGTTCTTAAATTTTGCGAGTCTTGCTAGAAAATACATAACATACCTAACTATTGAATGGATTCTAAAGATTAAGTCATTTGGATCTTGCAGACTATCATTCATAATTAAATTTAAGATATGAGCAAAAAACCTCATATGAAGGAATTCACCCTTTATGAGGAGTGTGTCCCAAAATTCAAATCTTTTTTTCAAATGTCGAATGCAACGATAATTGGAACTTGCATTATCAACAATCACCATAAGAACCTTTGTAATATCCCAACATTGCAAGCATATTATAATAATATTAGCTATAGCCTTACTAGAGTAGCTGCCTATTTAACAAAAATTCAAAATATTCTTTTGCAGGTTCCAATCATAATCAATGTAATAGCATGTTAGATACAAATAATATAGATTTTGATTAGATGTCCATGTGTTTGTGATGAAATATACCTTACCTTAAAATGCTAAAAAAATATTTTTTCAACTTTCCCCTTTCCCCTTTCCTCTTTAAAGAACTCTACACAAGTACTAGTCAATGTCCCTATGAGATGAAAATGTAAATTTCTATTGTAATACATTGCAAAGAGTTATGAAAACCTCATTGTCAACAAGTCTGAATGAAAGTTTAACAACTATAAATAACCTAATAAGCACTTACCTACATTGACTTTCAACAAATCTATTTAAGTTTATAGAAAATTGCTTACTTTCTAGGATTGTAGGAAGAGTTTTTTGCTTACCTTTACTCATACAAAACTCATTCTTATTAGTAAAATACTTGCATCTAATCAAATGAGTGTGTAATGCAGTTATTTCATTTTCATTACTATGTTTAAAGGATTTATTGTAATAATTACAGCTAGCACTACGATTCCCTTTCACATCAAATGCACTTAATGAGATGTGTTCCTAAACATTATATCGTTGTCTCTTATTTTTAGTGATGCAAATTGAAGAGGTATAGATGAATTACTAGAAGAAGGTAGAGTTGCCTTACTATTAGCTTGAATGTGCTCATCCAACATATTTATGTCAAGTTTTTGGATATCATTATCCGTTACTTTGTTCATATTTTATTTTTCAATGTAGATATTTGAAAAGTAACAAAAAATTGGATTAAATAGATAAATTTTCAATCTATCTACTTAAAACTAATTTGATTATGTCAATGTGTAGAGGAGAGTGGATAAAGACATGGAGAATAGGTGTTGTTGCTTTTTGTCAAAACATTCTCTATTTACATAATGCAAGAACTTGGAATACACTGCTATTCAACATTCTGTGTTTATATACCACCATTTAACTTAAAACTCCATCGAAGATAATATAGTTGAATCTAGGAATGCATTATTACTTTGTGTTTAAGGAAATCACATCAATGTATACGCATAGCTACCGTGATCATACTATGTGCAATCTCTATTTTGGCTTGATGTAACGAGTAGAACTTAACATACACAATTTAGCATCATACTATGTGTAAACTCTATTTCTATTTTCTTTTTTTACTTAATCCATATATTGGCATTCAACCACTAGTTCCCTTGTATAAATTATTTCATGATTTAGAAGCTTCATGGTTGAATTGTTATATTACCTAGCTTATCATAACTTTCAAATTGGCACCATAAAAACAACATATAAATTAATCTCTCTTCTTGTTATATTATTTACAATACTTAGTATACAAAGTACCATTATGTAAATAAGGAATCAAATACTATTCAATTAACAATATTAGATGCGTCGACTATTTGATTTAGTGCACTATTACTCCATTGCTCTTTTAGTATAAAGAAATTAATTTTCACTCTTTAATATAATAGACTAGGTTCGGGAAGAAGATGATCATGTAAACCATTAGTTGTGAAAACCTTAAAACAATATTCTGAACAAGATAATTTATCAAAATGAAAATATAATTGCATAAACAAAATTGTTACAAATAAAATGAATGCGCCTTAACCATGATATAGTAGTTTATCTTTTTCTTTACACTCTACACAAAAGCAATGCTCCTTTGTTGTATTGAAAAAAAAAAGGAAGAGAGACTAAAATCATCTTAAACATAGGGTATTACTTCGTAAGATGCAACAGTGCGCTCGAACCATGATTGTGACTATGAGGTGTGAGCTTCTGGTGAGTTATTGCCTTGTTAGGTCGATACTCAACAAAGGAGGGAGGAGTGAGAGAGAGTTAGCCAACAAACAAGAGACTGAGACTTAAGAGTTTGTTGTGATTATGAGCTTCAATGGTGATTGCTTGATGGGTGAAGAAAGAGACTAAATTTTTTTATTAGTTGAAAGTGGAGTTTAGAGAGCATTAAGTAATGTAGCATGGCAGAGGGAGGAGAAGAGAGCATAAGATCTGATGCTATGCTAGCTACTAAGGTTCTTTAGTTTCTTCCCTTGCAGTTGTCGCTAATGCTTGACTACATTAAGCCTTTAGGCCCTTTAGACATGTTTTTTTTTTTTAAATAATAATCAGTGAACTAAACTACAAACTGGTTAGAGTGCACCAAACTGCATTGTGAACCACACTAATTTAAAAAAAAAAAATATATTTTTCAAAGTGGTTTCATTCAGTTCACGGTCTACTCCATGGTTCATGGGTATTTTGCCTCGCCCTAATACCAATATCAATGGTGATAACAAATATATATATATATATACTTCTCAAGGCGTCTTAACAACACCTGAGCATTTATATCATTCCGTTTCTTGACAAAACAAACGCTCAACACTTATACACTTAAGTAAAATATAGCCTCAACACTTATTTACACTCTTGGTAAAACAAAGCCTCAACACTTCCTTACACTTTTTCTAAATTTTATTAACCATAAATTGAATAAGGCCAATTTGTAGAATAGAGCCACAAGCTTAAACGTGATGACAATAAAAGATATGCTACAAACATATCTAGGCAACCTCAAAAGGTTGCCACAAACTTAATTGGGTTGATTCGATTATCATACCACAAACTTAAACAGTTAGTGACAAGGACTTAGTTAATTAACTATTTTTTTGTTAGTACTCTTGCTTGTGTCATGGTTCATATTTTGGAAGTGAAATGGGGGTGCTCAACTTAGGGCTTGATGTGAAGTGAATAGCATCAGCAAGCACTTTATTCATAGGGTAGGTGTTCTCTCAAGGAGGGGTTAGCCTCTCGTGAGAAACTGGTTGGGAGCTAATATTACTCTCTTGACTATAGCCATGGTAAGTCAAAACCAATAGAGAAGTTGGGTATCCTAATCATATGGAGAACAGTAACAATATCGGTCAGTACTCTTAAAGTTAGAAGGGCTTGGAATAGTCTTAAGAAAGTAAGAAAGGAAAAGGTTGACTTGTCATTTGTAATATAAGCAGATATGGTGAGACAAAGAATGGTTGAATGCCGTATAAGTGCATAAGGAGGGGCTGAACCTCCCATCTCGTGACAAGTGGTATTAAAGAGAAAAAGTTTTAGCCCAAACAAGCCACCTAATTACTACTTGATGCTCTTAATAAAAATGATAGTTCTTGTTGATAATTAGGCTTGTGTAGATGAAGCTTGAGAGGAAGAATAACCACCAGGTGGAGGACATCGTTACCAGAGGAGGCAGCTATGTTATGAGCAGCATTATAACAAAAATTTACCCGAATACTAAGAAAATATAAAATACTTTAAAGGATAGACTCCATCGTTAGGCCAATCAATAGGAAGTGATCTCGGAGGACAAAATGAAAGGATAAGGGCAAGGGCAAGAGAATGCCTATAGAAGCCATAAGTCCTAGCAGGGATGATCTTGGCATAGAGTTGGGTAATTGAAAAATAAGGTTGGTGATCTTAAGAAGGAAGGTAATAGCAAAGTGTTAACCTCATGATGAGGATATCGTGGATTTAGGTAGGGGAGAATCTCGTGGTCCTATTTTGGAAAGGAAATGGAGGTATTCAACTTGGGGCTTAATGTAAAGTGAGTGATGTCAGTAAGTGATTTGTTTGTGGGATAGGTGTTCTCTCAAGGCGGGTTTGGCCTCCCATGAGCATACTAGTCGGAAGTTGATATCACTCTCCTAATAATGGCTATGGTAGGCTGAAACTAATAGAGAAGTTAGGCCTCCCAATCATATGGAAGACAGTGACAATGTTGGTTGGTGCTCTTAAAGTTAAAAGGGCTTAGAACTGCCCTAAGAAAATAAGAAAGGAAAAAGTTGACTTTCCATCCATAATATAAGTAGATATGACAAGGCAAAGGATGGTCAAGTGCTGCACGGGCATATAAAGAGAGGTTGAACCTCCTGTCTCGCGACACTTGCTTATCTATTGGTGACTCTTAAGTTAATAGTCACCTATTGTTAAAAAGAAAAAAGAAAAAGAAGAAATTGTAACCATAGTTGTCAAAATCATAATTCTACTCATACGATTTTACGAGTTTACAACTTTAGAAGATTATTTCTAATTAACTCATGTATAAAATCGTTTTCGTATATAAACTTACATTTTTAACCTAGTCTACATGTAAATTTGGTAGAAACTTATATATTTGATCGAGTTTATCGATTTTACATATCCGAATTAAAGAAGCTAAAATATAAAAAAATACTGCTAAGTTTTTACAAGCCATCAATTATTGAGGCATTATATCATCTTCCCTATCCTATTTTAATTTTTTTTCCCTTTCTCTCTCTCTCTTAGTCCCTTATTTTATGTTTATAGCTTTTATCCAAATTTTAACTCCAATAGCGAAAACTATAAGGAAAATTGTATATTTTAGTTTATATAATTAATAATTTAAAATGAATTGAAATATTTTGTTCTCTTTAATTCATTGTTTAAAAAAAATGGAAAAAGTTTAATTTTGATTTTGTTTGTCTTTCTTCTATATATACTAAATTATATATTATTAAGAATTTTTAATGAAAAAAGAACTTAGTTTCTTCATTTGTTTATTTCCATTATGTATTTTAATTTGTGAATAATTACTATAAATATATTTATAATTTTTCAAAATTATTTTAAATAGGTTGTAAAAACTTACATTTCTATATTTCGATTTCACATTCCGTTTCTATCGATCTTCCAACAATTCTAGATAAAATTGCAAGTTCGACAACATTGATTGTAGCTCTCAACATGAATGCATATGCAATATGACGTGTAATGCATAATGCATACACATCATGATACAAACTCATATAATTAGTTTTCCATACATCTTTCACATACTAGTGTTGCTTATAGCTTATCACTCGTGTGCTTTGTAAACATTTTGATTAAACCATTTAAGCAACTATACAACCAAACATTATTTTTGCAACCAATTTTTTTTGTGACATTTACCATAAGTGAATGCATAAAGATTTATAGACATAGGTGTGTGGTTTAGATTCTTTCAACTATCGTGCATCACAAAGCAAAGAAACAAGTGTATTCACCTGGTTTAAGCAATCCTATTTAATCCATATACTTAGATAATCTTATTATATATACACAATTCATTAAGTCAATATATAAAAACTAAAGCATAAATAGCATAACTTCTTCATGTTCTCTACTTTTATATTATCACTTCCAATATTTATAACTTTCTTGTTTCATATCTGTTTTTAATGTTCTTTATATCATCATAATCATTTTAAGAGTATTATCCAAACATATTAAGAAACTGAATTTGACTAGAATGTAAAATTACTAAAATGCCCTTCTATATTGCTTCGTTTTCTCCAAAACTACTATATTCATATATTAATTTTTAACACATACAAATCGTCAATTAGTTATGATAAATTCTTACATTCCATATTGATTAGGCTACTAATAACACGAAAATAACATTTAAAACTCATTGAAACATCCTAGATATCATAAGAATTAATTCCAATTATAATTTTAAGCTATTTTCTACTTATATATGTAATAGTTAGTATATGGCTTCAATTGTATCCATGAAAACTAATATAAATCTACAAAATTATGTAGGTTAATATTATAGCTCCTCATGATCAAATGAGCTCATTGCAAGCTAATCGTCTATATTTTGCTAAATTATATTTTTAGTCTCAAAATCATAAATAATTATTCAAACAATCAAACTTACATGGAAAATCACTTTAGGATATTTTTGACATCATATATAACTTTCAAAAGTCATAATCTATCATGTGCATTAACAAATTTCATCATTACTAATTATTCTTTTTGTTTCCAAAAGATGATAGTCTTATTCAAATAAAGCATATTTAATATAAGACTTAGTAATTATTAAGAACCCATTTCATATAAGTTAAATATATGTAATTGAAGGTTCATATTCAAAGATTTAACATGAGACAACATCATTTAGGGTTTAAAAAATAAATTCTAGGTTGCCTCTCAACAAAAGATGTTGTTAAGAACTTATTATATTCCTCAATAATTTTTTAAAAATAAAAATATTACATTAGACTATAAGAAAAAATAATGCACAAATGAATTTTATTGCAATTAATTGAATTAATTGATTTCTCTTAATATTAAAGCGACAATTGGGTAGAGAGTAAGGGTTGTTGTTCATCACACCTCTAGTTGCTATCAACAGATACCTCCATATTAGAAAAACTTAACTCCATCCAGACTTGAAACCCTAAAACCACTTAATAGCAACTTAGTCCTCAACCTAATAGTAGCTCACTTCTAATCCTACGAACCATAGGTGATTCGATTTTCGACTGGTTTTTAAATTTTTGTTGAATCTTCTTTTATTCTGATTCAAGTTGTTTTTGTTTTATTTCCTAATGGTTCTTAGTATGTTTAGTTGTCTCAAAAAGGAAATGAAGCTTGTTAGTGGAAGTTCAGAGAGAAAAGAGGAGATTTTTAACTGAACTTTTGCTTTAAGTTTGCTTTGTACCTTATGAAAAGATAAAACTAACATCATGTAATCTTAATCAAGTTGATACATTACATGGGCAAGTCATCACGATATTTCTCTAAAATGCATGACATAGCATTTTATTTAATCAATTTGTTAATTTTCATCGTATATGGGGTATATTTTAGCTATTTTCAAATAATTATTGTAATATTTGTGTATATATATTATTTACCAAGTGTATGTAGTAAGTTATCACACTCTAAAAAAACGTTTTTTTTTTCTCGTAAGGATGATTTTATAGGTTAATTAGTCTACCTTTAGGATCTCATGATAACTCAAAGCTTGATATTTAAGTTTCTAATAAATGATGAACTACAATATTAGTTTATCTTTATAATTAAATTATAGAGTCTAGACTCTTTATTTTAAGAAAAATAACTTTACAGGATCACTTTGTTTAATTTTTGTGACTTTATCATAAAGTTTGAATTAAAACAAAAAACGTCGCCAAAAACCTTAAATTGATTGATATATGTTATTGTTGAAGGAGATTATTGATTTGAGTGTGGTTATAGAAATTCCCTAAAACATGTTGGGATTTGTAATTTAGATGTGTTCATAGGGTGCTTTATGGGTTACTATTTACTCTCTTAGAATTCAATCATAATTTGGAGTTTAGAGTAAAATTTAGTTTTTAGTTAATGGTAATAAGGAATTTTGCAAATGTTGTTTATTATTGTTTGAGTAGAATTCAATTGTCCATTATTGATCTAAGACTTAAGTTGATGTTTGTGGATAACTTGTTTACAGGTTTGAATTGATTGATAGGATCATGAATCTTAGAGTATTATTTGACTTGAGGAAGTTTTGAAGTAGAAACATAGTTTAGACACTTGTTTACTTGTGGCTTTCATAAAAGTGGTCGACATAGGAGACCATATGGTTAATTGCATGTCTACTCTAGTTGACTAAGTGTAACAACATGTTAAGTCAACCTTAGGGGTCCTTGTTGACCGTCTAATTGCACTTACTATTACCCTTTAAATGTTAGGTGACCAAACTCTAATTGTTAAGGCGTTTTTTGATATAGTAACTTAGAGTATATTGAAATTTTAAAATTAAGCGTGCTCAAACTAGGTTAATTCTAGTATGGGTGATTTATTAGGAAGTGATTGCACCAAAAGAAAAAATCGTATTACATTCTACACTAAAGCGGACAATAATTTAGTGGAAGGAGTTCTAATCGAGTTGTTACAGTTGGTATTAGAACAATTCACTAATTGGAAGGTAGAGTCCTTACCTAGGGGTAGTCCTTAACATATGTAACGAAACTAGCAAGAATGTAAATTCTGTAAAGGGAGGGGGGATGGGGGCAAGGGTGGGTATGGATTATAATACCTTTTAAATGTTAGGTGATTGAACTCTAATTATCGAAACACCTTTTTGTATAGTAGTTTGGAATACATCGAAACTCTAAAGTTAAGTATGATTGGATTAGATCAATCCCAAGATGGGTGATCTCTTGGGAAGTTATTGTACTAAAAGACAAAACTATACAACAATCCATGCCAAAGCGAACAATACCTTAGTGGGAGAAGTTCTTGTTGGGTTGTTACACACTTTCTCTTGGTGCACCCTAGTCAACCATACAACCTTATAGGTAGAGCTAAGCATCGAACTGGTAACTAAGTAAATCGAGCCTGGCCCTTAAGGTTATGGACCTGGGCCAATTCAATGACCCTTGAATTGTATATTCAATTTTTTTTTTTAGTTTAATTTTCCACATTTCTATAAATTACTATAAATAATTTATTGCCTATTTGCATATTTCTAATATTTTTCCAAATAATTCTAAAACTTTACATACACATGTAGTGATGAGTGAATAATTTACTTTTATTTTGTATTTAATTTTTTTTTTCATTCTGAAATAATTGATTTAGATTACGTGAGCATGATATTATATTATAATATTGAGTAAGATTTGGCTCCAAATAATCACATGCATGTGTAATGTGTTGTCTACTAATTACCATACCACTTCGCTTCAACTATAGAATGTATACTCATATATGTATTATGTAAATGTATATATAGAGCTGTCAAGTGAGTTAACCCACCCCACCTTACCCCTCATTAAGCCACGGGTTAAGTGGGTTGACCCACTTGTGTCACAGGACAGGAGGTTAACTCCCTTCACAAGTGCCCATGCGACGCTCGACCCTCATTTGCCTCATGTATTAACTTTGATAATGGAGGGGGAGCCAACATTTCCCTTCCTGTCTTCCTAAGATTGTTCTAAGCCCCTTCTTGCTTTAAGAGTGCCAACCGGCATTGTTACCGTCCTTTTTATGATAAGAGACATCCAACTTCTCAATTGATTTTGGCCTGCCATGGCTATCATTAAGAGAGCGGTATCAGCTCCCAACTAGTTTACTTACGGGTGGCCAACCCCACTTGAGAGACTACTCAACCCCACGAACAAATTGCCAGCCGATGCCACTTACTTCATATTAAGCCCCAAGTTGAATATCCCTTCATCACTCCAAAACATGGACCATAACATTATCCCCTACCTAAATCCACGATGCCCTCGTCATGGGGCCAACTCTTCACCACTACCCTTCCCTTTGAGATCACTGACCCTATTCTTCCATTTCCCAACTCCATACCAAGATCATCTCCGCAAGGACTCCAAGGCTTTCACAAGCATTCCCTTGCCCTTACCTTCTCCTCTTATCCTTCAAGATCGCCTTTTCTTGAGTAGCCCAACGGTAAGGTCTACCCTTTGAAGTACATTTTTACTTTTCCTTAGCTTACGAGCAGACTCTTGTTATAATGCTGCTCATGGTACAGCTATCCCTTTTAGCAACGATGATCTCCACTTGGTGGTCGCTCCCTCTTGAGGTTTATCCATATAAGCCTAATTGTCAACAAAAACTACCCTTTTCCATATAGCATACTGGGTAGTATCTAAGTGGCTCCACTGGGTTGGACCTTTTAGCTTTGGTACCACTTGTCATAGGACGGAAGGTTAACCCTCTTCATAAGTGCCTATACGGTACTCGACCCTCTTTTCCCTTATGTATTAACTTTGATTATGGAGGGCGAGCCAGCCTTTTTCTTCCTATCTTCCTAGGATTGTTTTAAGTCCCCTCTTGCTTTAGGAATGCCAACCGGCATTATCATCGTCCTCCTTGTGATAGGGGATGTCCAACTTCTCAACTGATTTCGACTTACCATAGCCATCATCAAGAGAGTAGCATCAGCTTCCAACCAATTTGCTCACGGGTGGCCAACCCCGCCTTAAGAGACTACCCAACCTTATGAATAAACTGCCAGCTGATGCCACTCACTTCACATTAAACCCCAAGTTGAATACCTCCTCGTCACTCCAAAATACGAACCGTGACATTTTCCCCCACCTAAATCTACGACGCCTTTGTCGTGGGGCTAACTCTTTGCCACTACCTTTCTCCTTGAGATCATCGACCCTATTCTTCCATTACCCAACTCTATACCAAGATCATCTCCGCTAGGACTCCAAGGCTTCCATAGGCATTCCCTGTAAGCCCTAAATCTAAGCCAATTGACCGTAGGATTGAACTTATAATATAAGGTTTTGGGCAATTGGTTAAAAAATCCAATCAAACCCAAATTATAAACTATTAAAAAAAATATTAGTAAAAATGACCCTATAAACTTGAATTTAAGAAAATAAGTAATAAAATAGGAGATTATAAAATTTTCAAATTTTAAGCATAATAATTGCTAATTACCAAAAAGGTAAAAAGTGTAATCTAATAACTAATAAATTACTAGAGATAGATTATATGTATACTAAAAATTTTAAAATGACCTAAATAATAATTAGGAATGTTCACGTGTACTCCACATGTATTTACGTGTAGATAAAAATACACGAAATTACCTAAATTGGCCAAAAACTAAGTAAATAATTAAAGAAAATTATAAATTAATTATGGAAAAATCAGAAAAAAATCAGAAGAGGATAAGATGATCCAAATCAGGTTGTGGCATGTCAGGATCTACAAAATAAAGATCAACCAATTAGAATTAGGCAACACAAAAGCCAAAAATCAAGGAAATTGGGTAAAGTCATATCTAATTAATGCATAATAATTACCAAAATCGTCTATAAATAAGGGGAAAATTTCCAGAACTCATTTGGGCAGTGAGGAATCTAAGACAAATCGAGAGACTTAAAAATTTGAGATAAAATTCAGAAAATAAAAAAAGAAAAGAAAACTGTACAGATTGGGCAAGTGAGCCAAACCCACACCTCACTACCACCTGGGAGTGAGCTACCACCACCACCCTACTCTAGACCCACTGTCTGGGCCGGCCGACAACCTTAGACCGGGTTTGGATGGCCAGAAAGCATCGAACCGGGTGAGTCCAATAATTGTCCCGATTTTGTATAATTTAGTAAAATTAGTTATTTTACCCAAAAAATTATGAAACTTGTTATTCTAAGGTTTTATTATATGTAGATTTAGGGAAAAATAGTGATTCAGTTTAATCACGTCTAAAAATATAGGGTTCTTAACAAATTGAATAAAACCGATCATGATTAAAACTAGAAATAAATAGGCTTAGAAGTGTAGTTTGGAGCTCAATTTTTTTCTGTAGGATGCTCATGTAATATAGAACAGTGTTATAAAGCCATTTTTCTAAAATTAATTTTTGAAAATTTTAAGTTAATTTTTAGCCCTAAAATGATGGAAAAAAATGGGTAATTTAAGGTTAATTAAGTAATTAAATGATTAATTACTGATTTAGTGAATAATTATATGTTTTAGGATGTTGAAATCTAATGAAGGATGATACTTGTAGCATTTAGGGTGTTAGATGTAATTATTAGGTTAATTATGTAGTAAATGAGTAATATGGGAAAATAACAAATTTTAAGTTAATTTTATAAATTAGGGTAATTAGGTGTAAAATCTGATTTAAGATGAATTTAGACATTTTGAAATAATAATTGATGTTTAGAGATGATAATTAGAGTGATAGAAATATTAGAAGTGTAATGTATACATAGTAGGTGATAATACATAATATGTAATTATTAGAAATATAATAAATAGAAAATATTAGAATAAAAAATTTATATTATGATAATAATAAAAATATACAATAAATCTGATAGAAAACTTAAATTTATGTAATTACATAAAAAATGTAAAAATTTCTCACATCAGGAGTGAATTCGGTACACTAATAAGGATTTAAGTGTACCGAATGGAATAAAATACTAATTAGAGGTAATGACGGTATTTAGGAGATCG